>JAQIXI010000811.1:0-18092 GCA_034700165.1 Galumnidae sp. Gr-Ori-00277 | reverse complement strand
GAGAGAGAGAGAGAGAGAGAGAGAGAGAGAGAGAGAGAGAGAGAGAACAGGAAAATTATAAACGAATGGAATTGAAGTGTCTTTTATTTGAAGCATATTTTCATCGCTCGGATTATTATATCGAAGTCATTAGAAAATGAATTTTGGCATTAAATTAAATAAATTCTTTATGATATTACTTGAAATCATCATGGTATTTTTATAATTTCCTTAAAAATATCTATTTCTAAATGATTAAAATCAAAATTAAACTTGTTAATTTAATAGAAGCCTAATAAATTCTACTTAAATACTCAGTTTTCAGGATAAAATTCATGCAATGATTGAGATTTACATTTTAGAATATACATGATTTGGACACATTTGAACTTTTTAACCTTGTTAGTTTTTGTTTCAAATTAATTTAAATTTTTACAGAATGTTTAACCTTTAAGTTTTATTAAATTTTTAAATTTAAAAAAATTAGTAAAATTGAGACAAATATTGAGGAAAAGATTAAAAGTTTTCTTTAAAATAAAAATAAGTTCATTGAGTGTAGAGTCAGTCCCAGGGATGCTCACAGGGGGTATAGGGGGTATTTCCCCCTCGGCGCCGAAAAATTGTTATACCAAAATGCAATAAAAAGCTGACCCCTCTCCTATTTTTCGCATTTTTCGAGCTAGAGCAAAATAGAAATTTTTCTCGAATTCTAGACATTTTAAAGTTTATTATTTTAAATAAAAAGTTTGAAATTTATGTTATGAAAATGGTATTAATTACAACCTGTAAACTGTTTCTAATATGCTAGAGTAAGTAAAACTACTCTGATCTTGTATAGTTTGCTTTCTATTGTAGGGGTTGGAATTCTAGGCTTGGGATAAGCCCACAATTAATACAAAATATTATAAATAATTATAATTAAAGTTTTTTATAGCAAATAATTTATCCAGGTCCCATTAATTACTTCAAGAAATTTTTTAAAATGAATTAATGTTTTAATTTATAATTAAATTTAATGATTTTTGTATAATAATATTCATATAATGGACTTTACCCTGTTTACATCCCAAACCCTACAATATAAAGCAAACTATACAAGACCTCTCAGAGTGACCTTACTTATGCTAGAGCATTCCTGGTCAGTCCGTTCTTTGAAGTGATTTCAGGCACTTCTCTTCTCTTCTCTTCTCTTCTAAACTTTATACTTTGGCTACAATTTGTATAATAAAATTAAATTTTAAATCATTTTAAACATTTAATTACTTTATATAAAGAATGGGTTTCGATAGAAATAAAATCATAGATTTAGACCAAAATTTAGCCGAAGAACTAAAGTGTAGTCCTTTTTCGGCTGAGTAAAGAATTAGTTGGGTTAACTAATTGATTGTGTAAAGCAATGTCTAACCCCTATCACATCAAATTAATATTAAAATTTATCGGTTGTGTTAACTAATCTATTGGGTTAACCAAATTCATATCACCAAGCCACTTTATTCAACCGATTGGGGACTGTATTTGTTTCAATGTCTTCGAATTTGCCGTCAGTTGTTTCGTCACTAATTGTGACCACAGTTTTTATCAATGCGTATAACAAATGATTGAATCTAACCAAAAGTCTTGTCCCGAATGTATGGCTGATTTCACACATTAGTCAATAGTACTGTTAATTTGGACTTTTATAACAAAAGGTACTTTTCTAAGTGGGTCCCATTTTGACTTCAACTTTAGTGTGAAATGCAATTATCACTATCACTATGACAGGTATCAATCCGTCCGCAAATAAAAAGTATCGGAAATACAGTTTAATTTCAGAAATAATAAAAAAAATGTATGAATTTTTTTTAAAATAAATAAAAAAATGATTTTATTCTAAAATATTGTTTTTTTTCATAAATAAAATCTCAAATAAAATCAATTTTTCAAATTCAATGAATGAAAAGCAAATTATTGTTGGGTATCGACCAGTGATTTGTTGGAGAGTCTGTAAATTCCGTCCTCTTGTTTCTCATATTGGAATCGGGAAGAGCCTACAGGAAGGGCACACTTATGAAGTGTAATGAGATGTCGGGTCAAATTATTGCCGCGACTGAACTTCTTTTTGCAGAGTTGGCACTCGTAAACACATTTTATGTCCAAATGCTGTTCCTTATTATGTTTGGAAAATGTATGGACACTACGCGACTGAAAACCACATAAAGAGCAGCGAAAGGGAGGCTCTGAGCTATGAGTGTCGATATGACGCCGGAGATCTGAACGAGATTTGAATTTAAGGTCACAAAATTGACATGAAAAAGGACGGTTTGTGCTGTGCCGGTAACTCATGTGATGTCTTAGTGCTGACGGACTATTTGTTCTCATTTGACATTCACTGCATTTATATTTGTTAATATGAGTTCGTGAGTGTTCTGACAAAAGGGATTGAGTGGCGAACTGTCCCGAACAGTGTCCACAACGAAATGGTTTGTTTGTTTCACTTGACTTCTGTTCTGTGGATGAGTTAATAGCGATCGTCGGCAGACTTGAGTTCGCGGTTAAGTCGATTAACATAAGTTCGTTGTCTGCACTCAAATTCTGAATTAGTACTGAAGTCCTGTTGTTGAGTGACATCTGAGGCGAGTCATCGTTTGGAGGCATTTGTATCGTCAAAGTTGTCATCGAGTGGTCATCTTTGGACACATGTATTGTAAACGAATCGTTTTTGTTAACCATATTATCTGAAGACTGTCTGTAGAGATGATCAATGAATTTGGTTTTATTGCAAAACATAGCACCACATGAGGGACAGGCTATCAGTTTCTCCTGAGTATGAGTTCTTAAGTGTTCCCTTAAGTGAGATCTCGAAGTAAATGCAGAAATGCATCCAATCCAAAGACATTTCGCAAATTTGGTTCGTTTCAGCTCTTCCTTAGAAATGGAAGGAATGACTACATCTTCGATGGCGTGTTTGTCGACGTGTCTGTAAAAGGACTCACTGTCTGTAAAGTCAGTAAAGCATTGCTCCCAACCACAGACGAACACATTTGGCAGTTCTGGTAATACATTTCGCGCCGAACAGTCCATAAAACAATTGATGGAATCACCTGAAGAAGAGCTCACTTTTATTCAAAATTCAAATTTATTAGTCATTGAAAACAAACCCAAAGTCTTCATAATCGAGAGGCCATTACTCATCAATTTCTGATGGAATCCATGATATGAAACATGAAGACAAAACTGGGAATAATTCTCAAAAGAGTTTTCTTCGCATCCAATCCATTGACAACTATAAGAATTTTGTGGCGTTTGTGGACTATCGCTCTCTTTGTCCACATTTTCACGGATTTCAACTTTTATATGACATTTGTGTAAATGTTGTAAATAAAGTGTCAAATCATTGAACACTTTATTACAATTAGTCCACTCACAGAACAAATCCTCCTTTTGGTGATCCGTCCGACTCTTTGGCATAACTTTTCAAATATATTGAAAATCGCGACACAAATGACTGACATTTGATTTCATTGAAATCGAGTTAAAGTTGTTATGACTCACAACTCGATTGTCTGTCAATAGGTTTCGCTGTTTTGGAACCAAACAAATCAACTTTAGTTTAAAACTTTATTTAAAACTTATTTAAAACAAATTAAATTCTAATTTAAATGTATATAAAAGCGATTATAAACAGAGGAAAGACTAGATTAGTGTCCGGTTAACCAATTCAACCAATTAATGTTCGAACCCTCAGATGATTGGCTCTGCATTTCATTGCCGGGACTAACACTTTGCGAAAAGACTCGGATCAGATATTCTTGATTTGAACTGAGGTATAGCTCTTCTGATTCACTGCATTTGTGTTCAATTGTCGAGTTATCGGCGCAAATGAACCGCTTTTGGTCGAAGACTGAATCGTTATCGCAGAGGAATGTAATTCTTTGGTAAAGAATTTCAGTGGAAGTGTTGAAGTATGGATAACACAAATGGAAAACCCGACAGTCCTTCTCAACGTCAGCGTATTGACCAAATGGTCGACCATAACAACTAAATGTTGAATTGATTTCATTCACTCCGGAGTCGTTTTGAGCGCTTGTATTGAAAGAGTTGTCCGACAGGTTCTCAATAACTATTGCAAGAGTCGTGTTTTCGTCGACATTCAAACCATTGCCGGTATTATCAGTGGACTCGGAGTATGTTTGTGTTGAAGTGATGTCTTCACTAGCCTTCACATTTTCGTCTTTCAAAGGGATAATCATTCGTCCGGCCGTTTCAGAATTTTGGACAGAAGTGATGTCCCCAACGGTTTCCAAATGTTCTTCCTTTGAAGGGGTAATCATTGATTCATTAGACTCGGAGTATGATTGGGTTGATGTGATGTCTTCAATAGCTTCCAAGTCTTCGTCCTCGTATTCATCGGGTGTTTGAGCCTTCAATAGTGCCACCAAAGCGATGACCACTGTATTATCAAGTAAAAATAATTTAAACTTAAATAATATCAAATAAAAACTCACAGAAAATATATTTAAGTGAAAACATTTTATAATTAATTTTACTTAAAAAGACTTTTTTTAAAAAAAAAAAAATAACTAAAATTGTAATAAAATGTTTGGCGACAAAACTTCTAATAATAAACTTTTCACTTCTTTTCGTCTCTTATATACTCTTAATTTGGACTAAAGTTGAAAAATGTTTTACCCATTGACCACATCATGGCTTTTGAACTTTATATCTTAAATAAACTTGGTTAAATATAAATTATTCATTTAATGCTATTTTTCCTGATATTGATTCAATGTCTAGAAATTTAACGTTTGTTGAATCATAGAATGGCAACAAATTGTGCTCATCTTATTTCTGATAAATCAATTCTAAATTATTAGTTTTATTCTCAAACTTTATCTTATTTTTGAGTAATTCGTTTGAATTTCCATTTATTGGTTGAGTTTTTTTCTACCAAAAATTGATTTCATTAGTATTTTATGCTTTGAATTATAGTAAATCCAATTAAAATCAATAATAAGTGCGACGAAAGTTGACATACAATTTGATTATTGAATGATTGATTAAAAACCAAAATATAAGAAAAAGTGTCGAAACAAATAAATTTAAACTTTTATTATTATTATTATTATTATTATTATTATTATTATTATTATTATTATTATTATTTAATGCCTTAAAATAGAAATATTCAAACCATGAAATTTGAAAAAATCCAGTTTTTCATCGGTTATATTACTATCATTACTGTTATTATTAATATTGTTTTCATCGGTTAAATAATTTTTAATTTATTATCTTGATAAATTGATTTTTATCTAATTTGATAAATCATTTTGATTTAAAATGTTGTTAATATTCCAAATATAAACTTAAACATTTATAATTTAATACTGCATTGTAGAAAATATCAAGGTTAAAATATCAAGAAAATGTTTGAGTTAAAAAGCAAATATTTTATTGAAATATTAAAAAATATAAATTAATTTAATTTGAATGAATGAGTGATAAAATTTATGACTAAAACAATAAAAGTATGTCATTAAACAAAGATTAAAGAATTTGCTTTCATTTTCATCTGAAATGATCGTCGATTTTAATTGAAGAGATTGTAAGCAATTAAACCCATAATTTGTAGTAATTATAACATAACTTTTATCTCTTTTTATTATCGGTAAAAACCAAGAGTTTGTTATAATTAATAATCAAACAAATCATTCCAATGAGAGATATCTTTCAGTCGATATGAGGAGTGGAATGTTTGTCGCCGTTTCCACAAAATTACTTCAATTAATAACTTAATTATTGCCACAAATTAGTAGTTAAGACAAAATGATTATATAATGGGATTGAAAATGAATGTCAGCTCTAATTGAATTGTTTGTCATTTTCTGTCGGTACATAACCCGTCTTTACAGGCCTGACATAAATCACTGTTATGTGGAGTTCGGGGTTTTCCCGAACGTCTTGTCTTTTCAATCGGCGGCTGATAAAAACCATAAAATATTTGTCCGATTCTGTTATACAAATTAGTCAATACCTGAAGAATACAATTAATTAGTATTTATGACTATAATATGGGATAAATGCATACTTTACAGACTTCTTCGGGATACCACATCGCCTGTTCGTATCGGTCAGACTTACACCTATCGCACTGCTGTCCATACAATTTAAAGGCTACAAAACCATTAGAATAATAGGGAGATAAGAGGTCAAACCAGAAGACAACTCTGCCTTTCATGGAAGTCCATCCGTGTCCGCATTTCTTTTACAATTAATTTATTAGACTTTCATTAAAATGTTGTCAAAAGCCTTACATCACAACAAAATCTGACTTTTGCGGAGTCGACGAATGTATGCAAAGACTTATTGGCGACGGGTTTGTGCTCTACCGGTTGAATGATCCAAACCTGTTGGTAGTAATTGGAGAAAAGGCGATGGAATTCTGAGAGCCACACCTGTTCCATCCCGCTATTATATTATAAAACAATCCTTGTTTAATTTGTCATTAATAATCAATTCTCAATAAATTGTTTCAAATAAAACATTTTATTGTTTATCCCTTTTATAAGACAATAAAATTTTAGTTTACTTAACTCATTTGATCATGGTAAATGTATATTATCAGTCTAGTATTATTTGAATTATTTTCTAGCAAATTAAAAAAGACTTTGAACTATATTCTAGCAAATATTGCTTTCAAATCAATTATTGCCCAAAAAACAAACCAAAACTTCAATTAATGGGACAAACATTTGTGTAATTCTTTTAACAAATGAATCCTTTTATTACTCATTGATTTCCTTTCAAAATATTCTTTCAATTTTTTGATTTTATCAATGAAGATAAATCGCCAAGGATAAATTAATTAACTCTTATATTTGATTAACTGAGGAAATGTGCATGCTCATTAATCATATACTTTCTATTTGATTGAATTGTATTTTTAAATATTTTGAATAAAAATTTGTTGAAATAATCAAATGAAGACTTACTACGACTGCTTCCAAGAGGTCGGAGTTATTATAACACTCGACCCGTAAGTACTGATTGAAGACAATGAGACGGGACTTGCCATCGGAAGATTAGCAAATGGTGTGGTCGGAGAACACGAGGGACTCGGAAGTGGTGACATGAATGAGCAAGGTGAATGTGGACTCCATACAGTGAACGGCGGAGCACTGATTGGTGGTAAACATCCATTAAAAACAACCATTTCTTTGCTTTACTTCAGAATCAAATCTATTCATTAAAATTATTTTTTAATTAAAACTAAAACTTTAATAAAAGTCTTACAAAAATAGAAGGAAAACAAACAATTAGTTAATTATAATTACTAAAAAAAAGGTTTAACAAATAATTGAAGCAAGGTACATTAAAAGAATTAAGAAAATTTTTTGAATAAATGAATAAAATGAAAAATAATTAAATATATATATAACTAACTGTCGAATAGTTATTATAAAATAAATTTAGAGAATAAAAGTTTGTTTCAGAAAAGCTATTATTTTATATTATAGTCCCCTCTTTTGTGGTTGAGTTCCCCCACCAATAAAACTTATGATTTGCTAAAATGATTGTCAGGACTGACACCGATTAGAGGACTCACTCTATTGATTGAAAACATCATACAATCAAAGGTATAGAAGAGTATATAATTATTTGCTATTTTTCCGTAAATAATAGTTAAAACTAATTCAAAGCAAAATAATTGAAATAAAAGTTTCTCTGAAGAGACAAAAGATATGAAAATTGAATCCAAAAAATTATATCGAATGCAATAATTGGTTAATATTTGAATGTCATTCATCATAAAACTGGTCTAAAGTTGGGAAAAGTAGTTCACAACAAATATATTGAAAATATTGAATAAAAGCGAAAATAATTGAGTTATGAAACTTATATTTTTGATGTTTTGATTTTATTAATAATCAAAAAGTTTTTAAAACTTTTCACAAGTCATCCAATATTTGGCAGCGCTTTAATGATTAGGCATTTGTTACAAAAGGAAAAAACTATTGAATAGCATTTTAACGCACTTTTTAGATATGACTGTTAACTCAGTTTTGCAATTCTACTGATATATGAATCTATTAAAAGTGAAATTATTAATGAAGTGATCGGACAAACAGTTGTCGATAGAGTAATGACGAGTGAAAAAAATATAACTCAACTGAACTGTCGTTTCATTATTGCCTGAATTCATAGATTCGTTGAATAATAAACAAATGTTTCTCTTTTTTATTAAATACAATACCAGTGATGTTCACTAATGTCTTAACATCGGAAAAAATTAGGCATTACTTACCTGACATATGGAATATTTAAAAATACACATATACACTAGAACAATTTAAGACTATTTTTTGAGGTAAATGATCCGATAATTATTGGAAACAAATATTGTTTAAAAAAATAAAAGTTTAGAAATGAGTCCTTCTTTTCATGTTATTTGAGAAGTGATTTGGAAAGTAATAAAAACTGTCAATTTTGATAACAAAGAATCGATTTAAGTGATTCTGATAAATGAACAAGGCAATCATCATATCTCAAGGAATGCGCGCTCATAAACACAAGTTTATCACTTCATAATCCTTTAATTTAAATAATGTGTCACTTATTTTGTTTTGTCAAAAGACTTGTTTAACATTCGAATCATTTATTGAAAATCAATCATCAAATGTATTGATTGGCCCTCAATAGGCCCTCAATAGTCAATATAACCATTTTTATGACATTCTATTCTTAATTCGAACTAAATTTTAATGTCGACTAAAACTCATTCTTTTATCTAATGTTTGCATATTTACTGCAAATGAGTAAAAATGTGTCAAAACTTATCAAATCATAACTATTAATGATTACTTCTATTTGATTACCTCTGAAAGAAAAACTATTCAAATGCTCTCTCTCTCTCTCTCTCTCTCTCTCTCTCTCTCTCTCTCTCTCTCGCACACATTTTAAAAATATTATTTTAATCTAGTTCAAATGTTGATAAAATAACTTTATTGAAATATACTTTTCTATGAATTTATTTAATTATATATAATTTATTCGTTTGTCATTCAAATTCTCAAAACAAGAGTTATTTTAAAAAGAAAACTTTAATAGATATTAAATCTCTAAAAGATATTTGTGTTTATTTTTCAAGTTTTATACAAATTATTTATTAATATTTGTTATCAATATTTTATTTCCAATTTATTTAGTCTTTCAAAATGTTTTGCAGTTTTAAATTATCCAAAAACCGGTTCAACTCATTTTACAGCAAAAAGAAAATTAATGTCACGAATCAGAAAATGATAGTCATCGAACCACAAATAAATGTCATATTGTTTTTTTGAAGTATTAAAACTTTATTTATAAATAAAACCTAGCATAGTAAATAGAGGTGATTTCCAGGGGGGGGGGGGTATTTGGCAAAATACCCCAACCTGGAGGCTAAAAACCTCGACAGACCTAGTGCTTGTCCATAGACGCAACGTTAAGGTTTTCAAAATCCAAGGGGGGTATTTACCTATTTTTCGTTCCATGGGGTAGAAGGGTAATATCCCTCTATTTGCCATGCTAGATAAATAGATAAAACTAAATGTAAAATAAGTTTAATTTTTTCGTTTTGACAATTTTTAATAAATTTTGTTTAAAGCAGCCTGGCCCTTTTAGTTAGATTTTTAGTCAAATTCGTGCGTAAGCTATGTGACATGAACAGGCACATATTATTCATATATGAGATTAATTAAAAATGAATAAGGAAAGTATTAACAAAATGGTTGTGATATTAATATAAAGTGAACTTTTCCTATAATAACTGAATGCAAACAAAACGATTCAATAAAATTCTAAAAAGGGTTAAATCTTTAAAAAATGTACTGGGCTGTTTTAATTTATATTTTGATCAATGCATATACTTGGTCAGTGCATTTAGTAAGTATAATAAAATATTTCAGCCTAAAAGGGCCTGGTTTAAAGTATTGAGTTTTGGTCAATACTTTTGGTCAACTATTTGTTAAATGTTGAGCTCATTCTTTCATCATTTGATTAATTCTTTTATTGTTTGAGATTTAAATGTCACTCTATAATAGGATGACATCGATTTTTTTTGACTATGTGGTGATCAACCTACCAGGATCACTTCCAATGTGACACTACGCATATTCCAGACCCAATAAAAGGATAAAAACTTTGAATGATTTTTAGATTATTATTAAGGAAGGGTTATATAATAATTTAACACCAAGATAATTAAAACCGATTGAGAAACAAAAAAAGATCTGTGACCAGCTTTAACCAGAGAATTTTTATGATTTTTTGAACATTTTTTGATTATAGAACAATTTTATTGCTTGACACTTTCCACTAAAGTGTTTGGAGAAATAAAATTATGTCATATTTGACTCCTTCTATCGACTTTTGATTCTATTAAAATGTAGCAAGTCACAAATGCCACAAAGTTGTTCCACTTCATATTTTCTATTCAAAAGTGACAAAAAATGCCTGGTGCTAGCTGATTCCATATGGAAAAGTTTATATAAATTTACCTTGATAATTAAATTTTTAATGAAATTACACAATAATAATTATCAAGTATAATTTAAATTTCAGAAAGTATTAGGAAGATTTTTCAATTAAAAATAATCGTTCGATTAAAGTTCATTTAAGTAAAACTCGATTTTGATATATAAAAGAAAATTATTATAAAATAAATACTTTTATTGATATTTTAATATAAATAAATTGAGGATAAAATCGAAATTGAATTTTACTAAAAATATATTTGAATTCAATTTGAAGTCAATTACAGTAAAAACTCCATATTTTAAACTCTCTATATCTCTAATATTTTCTCTAAATGGAAAATATACCTTAACAATTTAACCAAAATTCAATATAAAAACACTCTATAAGTCAAAAACACTCAATATGTCGACCAAAAATGTAAGCATTTTCGATGTTTGTGTTATAGAGCTTTTTCTGTATTTTAAAAATAAATTAGAGGTTTATCTAAGTCTGTGTCGACACCTATTACTCAAATATTAAGAATTTATTCGATATTTCGTAATACGGATTATAAGTATAAAACACGTGATCTTCAAAAACATGTGTCAATTGAATGCCAAATGATTTCGTAAATTTTGATTAAAATTTTATATAACTTTAAGTTCCTCTCAAACGGTTCAATGAATTAATGTCTTATTTGTGGGCCTTTTATTTATGCCGACACTAAGTGTTGTTAATTGTGAAAATTAGCATAAATATAAAATAATCTAGATAATTTGATTTGTTTTGATAAATAACTAAAGTTTAAAAATGAGGAAAATGTTCCAAATAGATGAGTTTGTGATGGGAGGAGTGGGCGCGTGTTGTGCCGGAGTCATAACTAACCCTTTAGAAGTGGTAAAGACTAGGATTCAACTTCAGGGAGAATTGAAAAGTCGGGGACATTATGTGGTTCACTATCGGAATGTATTTCACGCTTTTTATGCGATCGCTTCCAATGAGTCTTTGACTGCACTTCAAAAGGGTTTAGTGCCGGCACTCAACTATCAGTTTATTATGAATGGCGTCCGATTTGGAGCCTATCAGTGCTTCGACAACTTCGGACTTACTCGTAATGCAAAGGGAGACGTCATCTTTCATAGGAGTGTTGTATTCGGTGCGATGTCCAGTGCTGTCGGCTCTTTCTTTGGAAGTCCTTTTTATTTGGTATTCATTCACTTTTAATTATTTTTCATTTATTTAGTCTTAACTTTGATTTTATTTGAACTCAAATTTACAAAATTTCGGCAAAAAATCAAATGATTTGAGAGTTTTTTCACTTTTTGTTCATTTGTTTAATGAATTATTTTTTTTTGATAATTAAATAATTGGGTTATTGTTTGACTAAATTTCAAAGATATGTCGAAATATTTGTTTCTCTACTCATTATTGGCTTCCATTTGATATAAATTATCAGTTATTGATAGCATTGGAGAGGACTATCATTTTAACCACTGCTGTGATCACCGAATGATTCCCTTATTTATAACAAATGCACTCAACTTAAGATTAAATACCAATTTTGGAGTATTTTCTCATTAAAAGAGATAACATTTAAACCTAATCTTTCATTAATGCATAAAATCC
Organism: Galumnidae sp. Gr-Ori-00277; assembly: GCA_034700165.1. Lineage (NCBI taxonomy): Eukaryota > Metazoa > Arthropoda > Arachnida > Sarcoptiformes > Galumnidae > Galumnidae sp. Gr-Ori-00277. The sequence goes on along the minus strand of JAQIXI010000811.1, from coordinate 6,014 downwards.
ATAAAATTATGACTATTAATGTCTAATATTTTGCACGATTAGTCTTTAAATGGCATTTCTTAAAATAATTACTAAAATTTTTTAAGCGCTCATTATTTGTTAGTTGACATAAAAAAAAGAGTGATTTACAGTAGAGTTGCGGCTCTTTATGTCTTAAAAAGTCGTTAACAGCTTTAGAAGTGAGTATCGCTTCTTAGAATCGATTTATTTAAGATTTTTCCCATCCATTCCTTCCATCCATTCCTTCCATTCATTCATTACTTGAGTTGAAGTGAAAAATGAAAAATTCTTTGAATCATTCGTTTAATATTTCATAAGTTTTGACACCAAATGAATAACTTTTCGCTACAAAACGTCTTTTGTTATAAAACTTAACTCAAATCTGAGAACTTTTCTTAGAAATAGTGTTCTTCTGCTTGAGTTACACTTTTAAATGAAATGCATTAAAATGTATTCAATACACTATTCTTAACATTTGTATTATATGTCGTGTCCTTAGGTTAAGACCCATTTGCAGTCCCGTTCAGAGGCCAGTATAGCTGTGGGTCATCAGCATCCGCACTCTTCTATGAGTAGTGCTTTGGCCTCAATTTATAGACAGTACGGCATATTAGGTCTTTGGAGAGGATGTACGGCATCCATGACTCGCGTAACTATTGGAGGTTCCATCCAATTGTCGACATTCTCTTCAGCCAAAACCATAATTTCTAAATCGAAGGTCAGTTTTAATGTCTAACTATTGAATACAATAATGACTTTTTGCTGGTATTGTCAGCTCTTTCCGGAGGACAGTATCTTTAGTTCCTTAGCGGCCGCGACGTTGGGCGGAATGGTTGTCACCCTCTCAATGACACCCTTCGATGTGGTCACTACTCGACTTTATAACCAACCGGTAGACCAAAAGACGGGCAGAGGATTGAAATACTCTGGAATTTTAAACTGTATGTACAAAATAGCCACCACTGAAGGATTACTCGGATTTTATAAGGGGTGGTCGGCATCCCTTCTCAGGTTAGGTCCACACACTGTTCTTAGTCTATTATTTTGGACTGAAATAAGGAAACGATATCTTTCCTTTAAATCAAAAATTGATAAAAAGAGCACAGAATTAGAGGAATTAGAAGCCGTGGCCACCACTTCATAATATAAGACTCATTTTTATTTAATTCACAAATGATTTCATTGAAATTTTTGACTTTTTGTAAATACTTAGAATTTTTGATGAAATGATTTAATTCTTAATTAATTCTTATATATATTTTATATCACTGTTTATTAAATTTTATAAAATTAATAATAAAGTGATATATAATTACTTTCAATCAATAGTTTAATCGAAAAACTCATTAAAGTTTTGATAATATATTCAATGTTTATATTATATTTAGATTCAATAATTTAATAGTTTTTTATGTAATATAATTAATGACATTATATTTAATTATATTTTAATACAAATAAAAAAAGAAATTATTTGATAAATAATATTTATTTAATGTAATGAAACGGAAGGGAACGTCGACTTTGGCTTAAAATAGTTTTAAAATTTTAAGCATTTTATTGTTTTATAAGTTTAAGTGAATTAACGAACGATTAAACGACTTATCATTCGAGTTCAGGACGACATCGATGGACATAAGCAGATATAGAGATGTCGTCCGAATGTCGTACACATCGGGTGCCGGTCGGACACTGGCATCTAATCAATAAATTTTTGGATTAAAAGATTAGTTTTTATCTTTTTTTTTATCATTTATTGAATTGAAGTCTGATTTGTAATAATGCGTCGAATAATACGACTTTTCAGTGAATTGACATTTAGTTGTGATAACCCCTAACTTTAACCTTTAATCTCTATATTTCATAATTATTTAAACATCGGTTAGACTTTCTCAATGAGGCGACCTAGATTACCTAGATTATCACAATCTTCAACTTATGGCTCTTTAGAATTTATTTACCAAATTATATATTTATAAAATAAATTATTTAAATATTATCTTGCTCAAATAATAGTTTTTAATTCGTTAAATTAATTGTAAAATATTTAAAGACTTTATAAAAGTGAAATCAATGTTAGAAATAGTAATTTAAAAATGAATGGATTAAAGTTGTGTTCAATAAAATATCTGATTTTCCTCTAAATTAATGGATAAATATTTTTGGCATTTAATTAGTTTTTCAAAAAGTAGTGTTTAAGTACTGCCAATAAATTCTCACTTTTTATTCACAATACAAATGTTGTGATTATTAATCAAATTAATTGTTTGATTTGTAACTGGAATTAACTCGACTTTTATTGGCTGTGAATTTAATGTCATTCAAATGTTATCAATAAGTAATGGGAAAGCCTCGAGTAGTGCCTATTTGACAATCAAATATTCCTAACGGTTGATAAAAGTATGATCTCTCAATCTGAAACTCTTGTCATGAACTCTACCTAATGTTGAACAACCTCTCTCTTTCTCTCTCTCTCTTTGGTGAAACGGCACTCATTTGTGCCAAAACGTGTTCACAACAAATAAAAAGACAGAATTTCTGCTTAAAATCATTTATTAATAGACTTGACTTACAAATCACTTTTAGTAACGAAATTAGTTTTTAATGGAAAAGAAAAAGAAATGGAAATCCGATTATAATTAATCTTTTAATACATTTTAATTGAAGTCATTATTGGAATTTAATTAATCCATTCGTTTAATAAAAGATAAAAAAAATTTAATGGAAAAATTACCAAGATTAATAAAGAGAGTTTATCTTTTTCTCTTGTTTTTATAAGAATGAAATTCACTTTTATTTTTGTTTTTTTTTGGAAATGTTTGTCAAATGATTGAAATTATGAGATGATTAATCACGAGATGCCATCAAAACATATACACTATTTCTGATTATGGCTTATATTTTATCGATTTTATCACATTTTTTTCGTTTAACTTTTCCTTAATATTAAGAAAAAATGCGGTTCTTTTGGAAAATATTTACGTTTTTATCTTCTTTTTTATTATTGAATTAAATATCAATTATTCTTTAATAATTGCGATAAATCGAGACCAAGATAAAATTGCAACTAATTCTTAGTTTTCCATTATTTTCATATTTGTTTGAATAACTCTATGGAAAAGGAAAACAAAAACTACTGATCGATAAAAAAAATAAATTTATTAAAGCATTTAAAAAATGCATTTTATCTGCAATTAATGTCAGAAAAGAGATAAAAGTTATAGCGATTGCATAATGAGGTCAGACTTTAATCTTTATCTTTTTGTTTGTAATTAAAAGTTTCAAATAATAGAAAATAATATCATGGTGATTCACTTACGGAGAGGCCACGAAATAGTTGACAGTCCTTATGAAAGGTGCGTACACTTCCCAACCACAGGGTGTGCTTCGGGAACAATTCTGGCCACCAGTGCTTCTCTGAAAAAGAAGTCAATTTACAAACTCTTCAGTGAATTTCTTAAGACTTAAGTGGAAAAACTTGTTTTCATATTATCTTTTGTTATATAAATATTAACTTAAATTAATAAAAGTTTTATCGATGAAAGGCATCAAAACTTTTATTCAATAGTAAATTAGTTTGAATTTCAGTGATAATGACATTTGATGATTGAGTGAGTAAAGTGAGTGAGTGAGTGACAGGTCATTTACAAGAATAGAGTATTATATAATAGTTATAACAAATATTTACTTACATTAAATACATTACTTAATCAAAAGGTATTTTACTTAAAGTATTGTTTATTTAATGATTGAATTTTGAGAAATAAATGATTGAATGAATGAATAAATACTTACTTTTAAATATAAAGCGGACGAAAAATTTAAGACAAATATGAGTAGAAAACAGGAGGCGATTAACATGACTTTTAGACTGATCTTCGACTGAAGGGTCATCTTTTGAACACAGATCTGAGATAAGTGGGGACCAACTCTTGACAATATGGTGGCTATCAGTTATCGGACGATTACCTCAATTCAATCGATTTTTGTCTGAATCGGAAAACTGTTATCAGAAACAAACACTGTATTGACTCTTCTCTCAGAAACTTTTGGCAACTTTTCATCAAAACTGATGGCAAACGGAATGAGCAAACTTTTTATAAAACTCAGAGTTTTAACTCAGAGTTAAGCGTCAGTCCCTCCCATCCATGCCATCCCTCACATTTCCTCAGTCTAATGAGATTCTTTCAGGTATGTATCCATAGAGATATTGGGCCGGACTCGTATTGGCGGCCAAATACCGAAAACGTTTTCCACAATTTCTGATCACTTTTTATATGATATGATTGAATACAATTCATATCTTATCTCAAACTTCTCTCAAAGAAAAGGTTTTGATTTTTTTTAAATATTATAAAAAGATTAACATTTCGTGTATTTTAAATGAAAACTGAAATTAAAATTAAATTTAAAATTAATTAATTTTTTGTATTTAGACTTAATTTACTGAAATAATGTCTAAAAATATTCATATTTTGAAACTTTGTTCGACTATTTATATAATACTCGTTGTTTGTAACCAAAAACAAGTTATTAAAGAGCATTACATCGATTATAACAAAGCAAACAATACTACCAGTATTATTCAAACAAATAAGTATCTTGCTCCAATATTAGTGAAATATTAATCTAAATTTCGATCAAAATAATTGACTTATTGTGTAAACTCATTGTTTATTATAATAATGGTTATTTATGACGTCTAGGTCAAATTCTAACTTTTGTGAGGGTTTGTCATTTGATTATTTAATAATAATTAAAACAATTGAATATATTTTTAGTAAATTATAAAATATATAAAAAAAGTGGGAAATTATAAAAACTTTTGTCGAAACTTTACTTCAATTTTAACACTATTTGTAAGAAATATTTACATCAAATAATAAAAAGAGAGAAAAAATTATTTATAAAACTTTAAAAATCATACCCTAGCTCAGCTCAGCTCAGCTCAAATCAACTCGACTCCATCTCGAAGAATCACTAATTAAATAATCAATTTTAGTATTTCTCAGAATTAGTAATTGGAATACTTATCATTAATGATTAAAATGGTGTCATTTGGTATATAATGTCTAATTGAGAACTAGCTAGATTAACTAGATAGAATCATTTTGTCGGAAAGAAGATAATTGAATGTAGAGCTGAGCGTAGGTGGCATTCATTTCAATTAGATTTTCTATTCAGTAGAGAAAAACAGCTAAAAAACAATCCCTAATCAACTTTTGATGTCATATTGTCTTCAATTAATTCTGAAGAATATTTCGATAAAAAAAAGAGGCCTTCCTTTCATTGATTTAAGTATAAACGGAAAGCGATTAAAATATCTCAAATAGTTTTCTTTATAATTAGTTCAGTTGAATCTTATGATTGAATACTCGATAAGAATTTGATTATTGATTACTGAAATAGTTTTTAATGAAACAGAAAAAAGTATTAAAACTTATTAACTAAACGTTTTATTTACGAATTTCTCGGGGAATAATTATATTGATATTTGTGTTAGTCATTGTCCAGGTAGATTTAAACAAGATTTTATTTTGTCAATAAGTCATATGAATACGCGTGGGATTACATCAGACATATGCAAGACTTCGCTCAAAGAGTTTTCCCTTTAGAAAGTCGTTCTACTTTTGCCTCTAATTTATTCCCCACTGAAAACAAGACTTCTAAAGTTAAACAGTTTTTACAAGTGAACCTGTTCATAAATGTAATTTGTCTTGCTCATATCTATTATTATATTTAATCCACTAAATATGTATTAGTGTTTTAATAAAACAATATTTGTGAGGCTTTTAGTCCATTAAAAATGAGATGAATTTAATCAACTTCTGTACTAAATATAGCCTTCACTTCAATAATTGTTTTTCGTTAAAATGACAGCTCATCCTAAAAGTAAAGTCAAATAATGTGATCATACGGTTAAAGTTAAAAGAGTAGATACAGTATTTTTTTATTTACTTTCACGTCTTCCAAACTTTTTTCATTTGTTACAAAATGAAAATCACACTTTCCAA
>JAQIXI010000810.1:0-18102 GCA_034700165.1 Galumnidae sp. Gr-Ori-00277 | reverse complement strand
GTCTGCCTTTGCCCGACATTCAGACCTCAACAGCAGTCAAGTACTTCACGGAAAGCCAGTCAGTTGTCTAACAAAAATATTTTCTTTCCATTACTGTTCTTAGCCTTTGAGGGCATCTCATAATCACTTATATGACCGAAATTGACCTCAAATTAAGAGTATATTTATTTCAGATTTAAATAGATTCTAGATCTCAATTTAACCTAGACTAATGCAATGCATTAATGATTTCAATTCTCTAAAGAAAATTGAAAATAGATTTAGAAAATATTGGTTTTATTTAGAAAATTGAAGTTTTGTTAAATCGTTCGCTAATTAAAATCACTAAAAGAAAATTCATTTTATAGTAATTATAGTCAGTCTATTGACTCATGAAATCTGAGAATTAAATCAAAGAGATTTGAATACTTAATGAGAGTTTGAAATTAGAGTCCATTCACTTTCCATTTCATCTAATTTTGCATTTAATTAGAAATTAAATGATTAAAAGCATTACAACATTTTATGGCAAAAAAATTGATACGAAAAACAGATATTAATGACATAAATGAGGGCTTATTTTAGTTATTTAATTAAAGACTTGTTTTCATAATTCATTAAAACTAATATCAAATACGTATCCAAACATTTATTATCTCTAAAACGGCATTAAATTACTGGAAATGTCTTTTATATTACAGTTGAAAGAATGGTTGAAAGGAACCAATATTTTTGAAAACGGAACTCTTGTAAACCATAATCGTTTTCACCCGGATTATATGATATGCATTTATAGCAACTTGGAAATGATCATAACTCAAGCATTGGCTCAAAGACCTGTACCGATGGCCACTTTCTTTAATGTTCATCTCGTTTACGATGCATTAGTGAACCTAAAATGGTCGACCCCTCCATACCCTCAACCGGGTGGTCCTATTTATTTGAAAGACGCGTCGGGAAAACCATCCAATTCCATTTACTACCCCCAGGGAAATGATTGGGGTTATAGCAGGAGAATAGGTTTCGCCAATTTAGACAACACTATCGATAAGTTTACAGATTTTGGTAAACAATTGAATGCAAACGAGTGGTCACGTCTTCACATCGAAGCGGTACTTAAAATGCAACAGCGATTCAATGATGGCCGCACTTATGACAGTCCTCAAGAAGACACATATCAACTAAGAGAGGAATGGGTGGCCTGTTTGGCTGCTTATAACTACCTCTCGAGTTGGCTCAAAATAAATGTCAATTTCACGACAACTAATGATATAAACTATTAATTAATTCAAAACATTTCACTCATGACTTCATTCAATTGAATTAAAATGAATTGAAATAAATTGAAATATAGTTTATTAAATTGAGTCCATTTATTATTTTAATCATAAATTGATGGCATTTAATATTACTAATTAACTTGCTAATCAACTTGATAAAGTTGAAAATTTATTCTTCTCTTGATAGATTTTTAAAGCAGCTTTTTTGACAAGATTATATTAACCTTTAAAATGATCCTACGCTATTTTGATTAAATGATTTCATAGATCATTCAATCGTGATATTCTTTTTATGAAATTTTGTGATTCAACAAGGTATATTCCTTTATCTAAATAAATTGGTTGGTTTTTGTGTTGAAATTATTTAACTCTAAACTCAATTAATAGTTTAACAATTTATTTGACAAAAAAAATGAAAAACTGTTTATTTAAAAATATTACCTGGCTATTAAGAGAACCTAGCTATCTCATATTGCCTACAGCTTCGAATACAACGAGTGTTTATAAATACAAAAAAAAATTCATTATTTTGTTTGAATAGAGATTTTTGACCGAAACAAAAGCCTTCAGCAGAATTCTAAAAATAACCAAGCATCTCTTTACAAATATAGATAATAAACATTTTTCTATTAACCCCAATCATTAAACTAGAATTATTTTTCCTTGGTGATTTGAAGTAGACTCCGAAAAAGGAATCCATTTATTAATCCATAATTATTTTATTGATAATTCTAGTGAAATGATTTAACTTTAATAGACTAAATAAAGTAAATAAGACTAATTAAAAAAAATTATAAAATAAATGCATTTTAACACTAAATAACCTTTTAAGGGAATAAGGGAATTTTAAGGGAATCCTTTAACAATTTGAGCCAAGGTAAGGGAAAGGAAGGGAATGAAAATATTTCTAAAGGGAAGGGAAGGGAATATAAAATCTTAACTTTTTCGGTCTCTAATTTGAAGTTAAATCTTTAAAAATGTATAAAGACTACTATGTATAAGGGCTATTATTTTACCTTGCACAAATAGAAAATCTGAGTGAAAAAATATTTTAGATTAAATTAAAAGCGATTCAATTTATTCTCTAAATAATTAATAATTAATTAACAAAAAAAAAATTATTTCAATGTTTATTTCAATCTATTAAAAGTTTTAATTTAAAACACAAAACACTAATGAATTGTTTGAATTACATATAATTATTATGTTTATACGAGATAATGTGCATGATTATCATAAACAAGTTGTTAATTAAATTTATATTTAATTAGTTGTTATTAATTATAGAGTATATAATTCAATCGATTGGTTTCACTGATTATTTTTATTTCAGGATAAATATGTTTGTATTGAACATCAATTAAGGAATCCCTATGGCATCTACTGTGCCTTGTTCATTGATCAAACAATATATAAATAAAACTAATAAGATCTTCAATATTTTCATTATATATAACAGTTTTTAAACCTTTTTTTATTATAAACCAATTTCTAAAAATTTCATATTTTATGACATTTTTTGTATTAAAGGTTTTATAAAAAGAACTGTTTTTGAAATGAATTTTATAAGTTTTTTAGTATTTGAAACGAAATTTGATAGAAAACTGTCCGAAAAGTAAAACATTTTAAGATATCATTTCTTTCTCTCATTTTTTTGGATAAAAATATCAAAACAAAATTTGGACACAAAAAAAAACTATTCCCTAAATCTCTCTCCTGTTCTGATTTAATCGTGTCATCAATTTTGACATAAACTTCTCAAATCAAATATAAACTTCAATGTTTCAGATGTTTCATTGAACAATAAAAATGTGCTAGTTGAAAAAACCTATTAAACAAATGATTTTTTTCAGTCTTTTTTTTATCTTAAAGTTTATTCGAATTAATTAAAAATCTAACTAACTGAAACTCAATTGAAACAATGATGAGCATGCTCATCTAAAATAACAATAGGAATTTAGTTTAGAGTCATATAATATTAAAATTGAGTGATATTTTCCTCAATTAAATAAATTATTGTCTGCTTTAGAGTTGAATTGAATGAGTATTTTATGATTAGAAATGAAAAGTTTTTCGGAGAGGATATTAAATACCAAATGATTATCATTAATGTTGGACTGGAATTACCTTTTTCTCCGCTCCAATGATGTCAATGTCATTAATCTCAGGCGAAGGGCTGTTATTTCAGCTGATATTCTCCAAAGTTTGATATAACTTCATATTTTTTTATCAATTACTAACCCTATCCTCAACTGTAAGTATTATAAAAATATATCAAAACTCCGGAATCCCTAAGCAATGCAGTGGAGCCGAACAGTGATACCACCTATTATTGGATTAAACTATTCTTTGCTATTCTATATGTGTTTTTAGCAAACAGTCTCTGTTGAGTCGGCCGTCTGTGTGTATGCATACCATTCCTGATATCGTTGAGAGTCTAAAACCTCTATATTGACGTTCAGTAAAGATCTAACTTAACATTTGAAAGGATGTGCTCTCGATCTGTTCTAAGCGCCAATCGATGCCACAAAGTTATCATTACAGTTGAAAACATCTGTATATCTTTGCTCTTTTGACTCGAAACAGTCTATGACAGCACACCATCAGATTCTGGTCATCAGAAAACTATCAAAATGTCGATAAGTTTTCAAAAGTAAATATTTTGTTCATTCATTGAAAATGTGATTTCAGTTTTAAAGACAGAATAAAGTGATTTTTATGCTCTTTTCTTAGTGAGTATTTTTACTTAAAAGCACTATTACCTTGCTCCAAATTCAAAGTTTAATCTTTGCCACAATGGAGTCATTAAATTTGTTAACAACTATTCAAACGATAACAATAAATGAGACGACTATTTATTCGACTGAAGATTATCTCATTAATGATAATAACTATAATAAAAGTGATAACCAGTCCTCTGATCAGGAGTTCCATTTGTATGACGTGCCGACAGAATTGGCAATACTTTTATCCTTTTGTTACTGTTGTGTGTCTTTGTGTGCAGTTATCGGCAATTCATTCATTATTTGGATTGTCTTACGTTCGGCCAGAATGAGATCAGTCACCAATTATTTCATTTCAAACTTGGCCTTTGCAGACATACTGATTGGCGCCTTTGCTATACCCTTCCAATTCCAGGCAGCACTTCTTCAGAGGTGGGATTTACCCTGGTTTATGTGCTCTTTTTGCCCTACAGTTCAGATCATTTCAGTCAATGTCAGTGTCTTTACACTGACTGCCATAGCTTTAGACAGGTATCGGGCAGTTCTTCATCCACTTCAGGCCAGGGCTACTAAATTGAAGACTAAATTCATAATAATTACCATTTGGTTGTTCTCAATATTTATGTCGATTCCAACATTAATGGCATTCAATGTGGAATTAGTATGGGATGAGAGCACTCAGAATTTCACTCTTCCCTTCTGTCATAACACGGGTTTGAGTCAAGATCTGTTCCGTCTTTATAACCATACTTTAGTTGGTCTCCAATACTTCATTCCTCTGGCGATTATATCGTACGCATACTTAAGAATGTGTATACATTTATATCGTGATAGCGATGCTCCGGCCAACTCCCGGGTCGATCCGACTTTTGTCAATCGGAATAAAAAAAGAGTAAGTCTTTCGACAAAATATAATTAACTGTAATATTGGACTCACATTTCATACACAAGGGATTGACTTTTTTTTTTGTTGAGTGTAACCACTGTTTTCTTCAATCTATAAATACAATTGTCGTCTGAATTGAAACGATTTATAGATAAATGAAAAGAGAGTTTCAATCAAATCAATGATTAAACCAATGATTAAATTAAAGGCAAAAAAAATCTGAACCTTTGCTTGACTTTTATGTCTATACATAAACAGATTAAAAATTTAATAACTTTTAAAATGTTTTTTTGTTTAATTAGAAAATAAAGTGATTTCATCCAATTTTATCAAATAATGTATAAATGAATTACTCGACAATACATGTCGTGAAAGCCTTTTAGCTCAGAATTAGATTATTTTAGACAATAATTTTCTGTAATTGATTTTGTTTTTCATTAAATACTATATAATTAGATTTTGTATTATTAGCTAAACCTTCAAAAAATATTCTCATTCTTTAGTATTTGAAACTTTATTTACAAAATTTCTGCTGAAAAGAAAATTTTGAAAAACTTTTCAAAAGAAACTTAAATAAAGTATTGATTTATTTTTATGATAACATATTTTTTTAAATAAACTTTTAATAAAAAAATAAATAAATATTTTTTTTTTGTTATAAAACTTTTCTTCAAATTGTATTAAAAGTTTAAATTAAAATAGAATTAGTTCCTAATTGAAATGTGCATGTTTATTTTAATTAATTCCCTTAATTGAAATATCGTGAATTGATTTAATCCTAAAATGACGAAACTTGTTATAGTGATTTAACCAAGTGTAAATTTAAAATATTTAAATATAAATGAGCTTGTTTTGGGAATATCATCTATCAAAGTTTGTTTTAATTAAATTTATTTTCTACATAAAAGTTTTTATTTTTTTTGTCAACTTTTCAATAGATCTCTGACTGAAATTTAATCAGAAAATGACTCATAAGTCAAGTTTTAGATATTCTGAGGAAATTTTTGACACAATTTTCTGAACTAAATTAACTTAATTTAGTTATATTTAGAGTTTGTTTTTTGTTTTGTATGTCAGTCACTAACTATTAGTAACTAATAACTGGTTTTACTGAATGACTTCATTATATGTTTACTAAATTTTCACTTTTCATTCAATCGCGTCTCAAATCGATAAAAAACTAAATTTAGTTTTCACTTCTTTTACATTCAAATTATAGTATATAAAATGGTTTTTTGCCAATATTTCTACCCCTCCTAAGGGCAGAAATTGCATTTGCTTGATCACATTTAATACAAACAAAATATTGTTTTCCATGGTTTCTATAAGAATTAGACTGAGGGTATTTGCTTAGTTATATAAGATAGATAAGAGGCTAAATAATGAATAGAGTGTCCATAAATATCTACAATAACTATTGTATTGTGTAAACATAATGACAATCATACACTGAGGGTCATTTTTCCGATCAGTTTATTTCAACTATGAATAATTACTGGGGAGAGGCTGTAACTATTTGTAGGTTTTCTAATAAAAATTATATAATTTTCAAATTAAATAAGGCAAAATTTCATTAAGAGTGTTATTTATGAATACCTTGAACTATTTTATAAAATTGATTATTTTTTTAGCAAAAAGTAATTTAATTCGTTTAAATATATTTAATTTCTTTTTTTTATAAAACTATAAATAACTATTTGAAAAATTCTCATTAAAATATTAAATTACATTATTTTAGTCATAAAACATAAAAATTATATAAATAGAAAATTGTATTTTTTTAAATATTAATATTATTGGATAAAGAATTAACTCATTTACAACAGTTAACAATAAATACTTTTAGACTAACATTTTAACTAATTTTATTTATTAGTTATTAATCTTAATTAATAATTATATCCAAAACAATCAAAAATTAATTTTATCACTTTAGCAAGTTATAATTAAAAGAAAAATATATAACTATTTTTTTTGTATAAATAAAAGTTATCTGGCTATTTTTAGGAAGTATCAAAACTTTTATTTCGCCTAAAATTGGACTCTAATAATGAAGTTTCAAAAAAAGTTTCCATAAAATTCTGATAATATCCCTTCCCATTGATGTTAATGGGAAGGAATGTAAAGGGTCTACTCAATTGATTTATAATTTGATACAATACTATATAAACTAAATTTAGTTAATTACTTGTATATCCCCAAAATGTATCCCATTATAGAGAGTTTCAATTTTATTACCAGGGATATTTTTATGAAATATTAGAAGAATTATCTTTTATTACAATGGATTTAAGCCAAGAGAGATTTGAGGTCAATATAAAATTGTAATTATATTTTCTTATAAAACTATCCCTGGAGTCAATAACTTATGAAATCCGGTAGTTTTGGAAATAACTCATTTCGAACATATCCTTAACTCCCCTTTGCTTAGACTGTATTAGTTGTGTAATTGTACCATGATAATTATCAACTAAATGTAGTGATCTATGATTTATTAAAAAACCTTATTATAAAGTTTCTCTTCTTTTTTCTATTTCTAAAAACAAGTCTCGAAACAAATTCCAAGAATTAGAAGTGAAGACATTATAAGACGTTATAATACCGGTAGCGATAAGACTCAGAGAAAGTTTTTTTTTGGATTTTTTTTATTCATTACTTCTCCTAATCTTTAGATCAGTTGAAGGAATGCATTCAATACTAAGACTATTTTGACAATAAAAGTATATTTTAAATTTTGACAAAATTTTTTTTTAAAAAAGTCTTATATAAACTAAACAATAAACTGATGCCATACACAACCATAACATAAAGGAATGGATGAAAAATACCTTTTTCTAATAAAATGATAAAATAAAATAATCATTAATGCATAAAATGCTTTCACTATTGTATTTCTGTATATTCACTCTTATATAATATTTATTCATTGCTGGGTGAATCAAAACAAATACCAAGAATTTTTGTATAGAAATAGTAAAACAAAAGCTTTGAATTTTAAAATGAATTTCTTTTAAGGTTAAGAAGAAATACTTTTTTGTTTCTTTGGCTTCAAATAACTTATTGTTTACTCTATTTTTCTGATAAAATTAAAATGAATGAATAAAATATATTACTTGCCAAATCACCTAGGACAACATAGGGACGCTCAACATTTCACTTATTCTGACATTTCATTTATTAATACGACAGAAACAACACATAAGAACGGAATATGAGAATTACCCCTAAATGTCTTCTGACTCAAAGATAATATTAATAATAATATAGACATTGATTTATATAAATGATTTGCTTTAATACTTTATTCAATAGTCGTCTCATTCTTTTTATATTAATAGTAACTTATTATTAATAATTAGCTAATAATGAATGGGAAACGAAAGGGAAATCACACCACAATTACATGCGTTAGGGCTCAAGCAGTCAATTTAGCCAAAATTTTAGCCAAATTCTGGGGTATGATGTGTGACATAGGCGAGGACATTAAGCTTATTTATATATCACATTATTTGAATGAGTAAGGAAAGTATTTATTAACAAAAGTTATGATTTATACAATGAAATCAATTTATATTTACGTTAAATTCTTTGTATCAATCACATATTACTATTCGATAAATGAAGTACCTTTCACAATAATTTAAATAAAACTAATGTAACATGTAAGTTTTTATGATCTTTTAAGATTAATGATTTGCCTTGATGATTTACCTAGTTAAAAGTTTTTGAAGAAAATATAATTATTTATTTAAATAGTTAGTTCTTAACAAAACGACACAATAAAACTAAATAAAAATGGTTCTATCTTGGTAAAATTGTAGTGATTATAATGATATAATTAATACTCTTTGATCAATGTACTTGGTCAATGAATCTAGTAGGTGTAATTAAATAATTTATATTCTTTGTTGAGAACTCATCGAAATTATTTAATGAGAAAAATTAGATTTTGAAACAAGAATTGAATTTCACTCTATTTTATATATATTTTCAAAACAATCAAACAAATGAACGCCAAAAACAACTAAATTTTTGTTTTATATTTTATAAATTATAGCTGAAAGCGGAAACATATTCAGTAACAGATATAATGATGACTTGACTCTTGTTGTACAGAAAATTACGAATAATTTTCTCAAAAATTACTATTGATCTTTGGACTAGAGTATTGCACTCGCGCTAGATTATATAACGACAATTTTCCAAGGTAAATTGCATTATATTAATATAAGCATAAATCATATATTGAGGATCATTTCACCCAAGATTATAATTGACTATTTAAAATAATGAGGATTTTTAGTTAAAATTATTCGAAGACAATTGAGGCATTCCTAAAATCTCTTAACTTTTGTCTCTGATCTTTACTAGGTCCTCAAAGTTCGATATTTCAATTTAGACAGTTTGAAGGCAGCGAACTGTTAAAGAATAATTAGAAATACTTAAAAACTTAAGGTTTAAATGAATTAAATTTCGATCAAATATTTGAATTAATTAGAAATTTATTTCGTTCTAATTATTTATATTTTGTATTAATAGTAAAAGTTTGAATAAAAGTCAAATAATTGTTAAAAATATTAGTAAAAAAATTTATGGAATTTGAATCAGATATTAATTGACTGTTATTTCAGAGAAATTTACAAATTATTATAGATCCTATTAATTGACTACAACACGAAACTTTATTTAATGATTAATCAAGGTTACTTTGAAAGCTTACGTTTCAAGAATGACCACAACTTATTGTCAATCTTGAAGCGTAAGTTTCAAAAGTAACCTTGATTAATTATGTGCTAAACCAACGACACCCAAAGTCTGATTAATTTTATTTAATGAATTTATGATACCTCCGATCAGTTTCAGTGTCCAACATATAAAAGTATGACATTATATACAATTTCTTAAAACAAGGGCTAAACTTAACCATAAAATTTTCATTCATTTGTTTGAAAATCTTTGTATTCAAATCCACTCAAAATTCATTATAAGATGTGGCGAACGGTTTATTCGTATAGTTCTTATGCCTCTAATTTAAAAATCTTCAACTAATGACTATTTAATGGTTTTCTTTTATATAATTCTTTTTGAAAATTGTTTGTCTCAAGTCTTAAGAATTTTATATTTAGAAACGATTTGAATGAAAGTAATGACTCGGAATTTACAGAACTTTAAGTATTTGACAGGAGTAGAGTTGAACTAAAATAATAAGATACTCCAATTTCATTTTATCTTAATTATGTTACACTAGTTATGTATTAATAATAAAAGAGTAAAAATTATAAAATTTTATCCCAATTTTAGAAACCGAATCCCAAAAGTTAAGTCAGAAAAAAACGAAAGTTAACCCCAAAAAATCGATTTTTTATAGAAGTTATTTAAAAAATGTATTAAAAACGAAAATTTATTTAATGAACAAATGGTTTATATTTTGGACTAAATCTAACTTCAATTTCTTAACAATAATTTAATGATTTAATCGAATGTATTTCAGTTAATTGTTTTGAGAATTTGTTTACAAAAAAAAGCAAACTATAGTTTAAAACAAAAGAGTCTTGTTAATTTATTTGGAAATTTTTTTTTTAATTAGTTTTGAACACTTTTAGACAAATCGTATAATTAGTTGATTCGTTATCAGATGTTATTCTTCGAAACCAAAGCCTTTTTATACTCAATATCTTCTTAAGCATTCAAAGTCTTTAATTTTCAATTAAATGAGTCAATCGTATAAAATAAAACCTCTTCAAACTGAACACTGTCGGAACCAACATTCTTGTTCAGCTTAGGGAAGTGTTCAGTATAGGGAGATATTGGTTATAGTATAGGAAGTGATTCGGGACTCAGAATTATTTGTTCAGTTTAGAGAAGATTTCCTAAAGTGTTCAATTTAGAGAGGGTTCAGTTTAGAGAGGTTTTACTGTATTCATTCAGAAAAGATGCCGGCAGTCAATATTGCCTCCGATTGTATATAAAAGAAAGGAATTATTCAGTGAATGGAAATTTATAATAATAACAAATGACTTCTCATTTGATACGAGAAAACCTACAAATTTTTGGGGACCAAATGTTTATACATGAAATCTGAAGCCAATAACTTTACAAACATTTAATATACATTTTGAAGGAATACAAGAAAATTGATTAGATTCTCCTAGGATATTATTCTTTATTAAAGCAAGTATATCCATTTCATCGCAAGATGATATTTTTTGCTTAAAAAACTGTTTATGATATTTATGGTTTATTCATAACTAATATTTTATCATATATTAAGTAAAGACATTTTAGGTTAATATCTATGATTTGGGAAAATTGCGACACTTTTGGAGACCACTCTTGTGATTACTTTACTTATTATTTAGGGATTTATTACTAATTTGTGAATATAAGCGATAGAAATAAGAAATAAATTAACAAAACTCTTATAAGAATTGGTGACCAATAAATCAGTTCAGTTATTAAATGATTAGCTTGCTCATTTTGACTCACATGAGACTGACTCGGATGAAATAATATAACAAATGAAATCATTATAAAAATGATATTAGAGACCAACAGTTATTAATTTCTCATCTGAAGGCATATCATATGTTATGTATGGTATACCATATCCTCCAATTTTCTCAATTATAAATATAAATCCATTTTTTCATATAAGAAATAATGATTATCTCAAGAAATCCATAATACGATGCGAAGGAAATATAAGTCTTATCTCAAATGTTAGGAAAAAAGTCAAATCCGAAAAAAATTCAAAATTAATTTTTTTTTATAATAATTATATTTTTTGCGAATAAAGTTATGGTGAGTTTAGAATCCAATATAAACAATGGTATTCGAACTTCACTGCATTCACTTGAAATCCAATTAATTTATGCAAATGAATGGATCCATGTTTTTGATGAATCACTTATTTGTTTATAGAATACAGTATCCAATCAGTTGAGTAAAGCATCGTTTGGGTCAACTAAAATATTGTAAATAGTGGCCAGATATAATTTTTTTATAATCAAGTAGGTAAAACAATATGTTATGGTAAAAGTATTCTGTAGAATAACTTACAATTTTAAAAGAATTTTTGAGTTTCCAAAATATTTAAATTAAGTTCAA
Source organism: Galumnidae sp. Gr-Ori-00277 (assembly GCA_034700165.1). NCBI lineage: Eukaryota > Metazoa > Arthropoda > Arachnida > Sarcoptiformes > Galumnidae > Galumnidae sp. Gr-Ori-00277. The sequence continues at coordinate 6,127 of JAQIXI010000810.1, read as the reverse complement.
TATATTTATAAATTTTAGTGAAAAAGTACAACAAATTTATCGATTTATTGGTGGGCGAGAACTCAAATTCCAATCTTAACTTCAAAAAAAAAATAAGAAATTCAAAAGTTATTACTTATAGACTAAAATTTTTAGACTATTTTTTAAAAATGATCTCATTTTTCAACAAAATTCAAAATATTAAGTAATAAAGTTTACGATATTTGACTTTATTGTTCATCTTTTTAAACACTTCTTTTAGAATGGAATCAGTGTAAGATTTTACATTAATCAAATAACCATGGTAGTTTAGTAGAATTATACTTTTTCCATTTAAAATAAATAAAACATCTTTTACTCAATTATTTTAAACGAATGGAATTCAATTAAATAAACTTTATATTTACTTTTAATTAAAATACCGTATCTTTTATGGCATATAATATACCGAAAAGGGTTATCGCTGAGAGCCATTTCCCATTTCCAATGAAAATTAGTGTTATTGTAAAAGAGATGAACCTTAAAGTTTGTAATGTTTTTCATCTTCTCATCTCTTTTAACCCTTTGCTAAACATTGAACTTTCGAAAGGCTTTGATGTATCTAGCAAATATTTTTAAATTTATATTTCATGAGCTTACCCTTTAGAGAGAAACTAAAAGGGGACAGAATATACATTAGAGAGACATTAATGAGGATAACCTTTTAACAAAAGAAAACATAACTTTTAGTGTATTATAACGAGTGTTGCAATTTTAAGAGGAAGCTAGATGCTTTCAGATGAAACATTCATAAATATTACAATAAATCATAAAATCATTAAATCATTTGTATTAAAGTTTAAATTTTTGAGTATAACTTCAAAAACAACAGTTTATCATATCTAAAATAATCTTGGTTATTTTTTATTCAATAATAGTTTACTAATAAAATGCTCAAGAAATTAATTAACAAACAATTAGTTAACAAACAATTTTAAATGATCTAGAATAAAATTCCGCATATGAACATTGATAAAGGTGATTATGGCTTATATTGAATTAAAATATATGAGAAATCGTAAATAGAGCAAGTACAAAATATTGAAAAGTTCTATATAATTCTATAAAAGTTATTAATATTTTTTTTGTGCAGTTTTTCATATAATTCGTTCCTTCAATCAATTGATTGTTCACTTATATAGGTTTGATAACAAAGAAAGTTTTCACCTTGACAAATATTTCTTTATGAGAGGCCATAATAAAGAGAAATAATTCGAGAATTATTTCTCAAAAAACTTAATGGATCATCCCTTATATATGGCCACAACAATGAGTAATACTTCGGAGAAAAATTCTTAGGAACTTAGGTTTCATTTTTAACCACAAACTAAATCGATATTAAACTTATTGTATTCGCGAATACTTTCGACAATTTACTCATTGTCTTCAGCACTAAAACTGAAATGAGTTCTTTGCAATCGAGGTCATGCGATAAGCGAAGGGAAGGGATTAGTTCTAAGGGATCAGTTGATGTTCAGTGACTTTATTTTATAGTTTGAGTGTTAATTCATATATTCTGTTCTACTGATTTGTTTATAGTTTTCAAAAAGTTTCTTTGTGGGTGAGCTCTAACAGAATTGCAAACAGAATTTATCGAAAACTGTATACAAATAAATGAAAGGAAAAAAAATATATTTTTCAAAAAAAGAAAGTTTTTATAATCTTTTCTTTTGTTAAAAAGTATTTGAATTAAACATTTGAATAAAATATTGTACTCTAATAATAGAGTTTATTCTTAAGAATTTATCATTTCTTCTATTTATTTAATAATTTATTACTGAATTATTGAACTTTTTTTTGTGAAAATAAATCATTTTTACTGTCTTTTGATATAATAATATCCACTTCTGATGTGACGGCGAATAATTAGATGTGATTTAAATGAAATATTTATTGAAAAAATACATAAATTTTGAGAGAAAACTAAAATTTTTGGAATTTATTTTGTATATACTTTTACTGAAAGTTCATAAGACTAAATAAATCATCAAGGCAAAATTAATATATCACTTCATCTAGTTCAATACTGAAACGTATTTTGACTAGAATATTCAATAAAAAGTCAATTATTCTTACTTACTTTACAAAATTAATTTTCCTGTAATTCCAGGAATATATTAAATTTATTTATATGAAGAATGATTTATGCTGGAAGTATAATCAAGATTATTTATTGTCACTAACATAACCTTATTTCTAACAAAATGTGATTTAAAAGTGAGCAAAACCACAGCCAATACACCAGGGTTAAATAATCTGATTGTATGTGTAATTGATTGATGTTCCCTTCTATTCCTCTCCCACTTCTTTCCCACTCCTCTCCCACTCTTTTTCTACTCTTTTTTCACTCTTTTCCCACTTCTTTCCCACTCCTCTCTCATTACCAGTACTCTCATCAGTGATTATCCAATAAAACAGAAGTAAATGATCTAAAAGTCAAGAATTTAAGCTTAAAATATGGACGAAATGGAAATACCGTTTTAACCAAAAAACAAATAAAAATTCGTTCGACAATATTCTGGAATATTTTATTTTTTTTGGAGCAAACGATAGGCACAGGACTTGTCTTTAAGTCAGAAATAGAGGGCCATTAAATTGAAGAAAGAATAGGGTCTGAAATGTCAGTAATGATCTCAAAGCATAACATATGCCGATAAGTATGGCTTAGAATTACAATTTGGCCTCATTTTTATCAGATACCATTGAGAAGCAAATTGAATCTTGGTACTAAAGTTACCGAACCAATGAAACGCTATTTTTCAAATTTCAAATTTACTATATATTCATAATATTAGAACGAAATTTATGTCAATAAAGCACTTGTGATATAAAAACTGAAAAATAGGGAAATATTTGATTTTAAATGAATGGTTGACTCGAAATAATAGTTATATAAAAAGAAAGAATGGATTTGTCTTTTGTGTCATTCATGTCATCATTTATATCCTCTTTTAAGTAGCTTTGAATTCATACATTTCGTAGACTATAAAACATAGGATTTCTTCTCTTCAATGATAATAATTCACAATTTTTATGGTTGTATTTCTCTTATTTCCAACTTATGTCTTGTAATTCCAAGAATCGATCAAGAGAACAATTTTTCATGTCTATAGAGCCAATTTTCTAATGGATATTCTCTGAGAAAAAATAATTAAGTTTTTTTCATACGAACTAAAAAATGTGATAAAAAATATTCATAAACTTTTTTACATAAATCAAAGCAAAAAAACTATTCGTCATAAATGTTGTTTGAAATGAGTTATGTTTTCCCGTATTTATTACAAAATCAATCGTCAAATTATTTTCGATTTCTTAACACAAAAACAATATTCAAAGACTTCTTATATATTATATAATATTTGAATCGAAAGGAAAGTCATGTCTTTTATTAACGAAAATAAATTTCTCCGAAATAATTACAGAAATAATTAATTAAAAAGTTTTTATTAGATTCAGATAAAGTCATTATAGGATAAGATAATTAGGAGAATATTCTTGGTCAAATAAGTTAATGAATAGAATTTATTAGTTTTAATGAATTTAATTATGAAGTGATTTAATCTGAAAAAATTCAAATTAATTAAAATATTCTTTAATTAATCTTTGAAAAACTATCATTATTTTGGTTTCACCTAATAATAAGTCAGTATATAAATGACGATATCATTCATCAAAGTCTTGCACTGAAGTCTGTTTTTGTCCTAAAGGAGTGACTTATCCTATTTCACAGACTAATAGATTTGAAGTATATTTGCGTTCAACGGGTAAACATAGTGTCGGACCAGAAATTATTGGATATCATAATCGCCTGAAGGCTTTGATTTGAGAATTTCTTTCAGAATTGGGTTCACAATAAGTGATCGATTATTCTATTCGTCCGCTGTTTTTCCCTTTCCATCGATTTGCGTCAACCACTGACTCTCACTAATACTAAATTCATTTATAAAAATTGACTTTCGATGAATAATTGCTAACTTTTATGCTCTCTCTCTCTCTCTCTCTCTCTCTCTCTCTCTCTCTCTCTCTCTCTCTCTCTCTCTCTCTCTCTCTCAACGCCTGATTCCCTCATTATTCTTAGTTTCGTTTAATCCAGTAATCAATCAAACGGTTAATTAAAATATGAGACAAATAGACATTAGAATATGTGTCTGAAAACTTATTTAATGAATAGTGACTTATATTAAGTAAGTGTTAAAAAGAAAAGAAACAACAAATTAAACACAAAAAAGTATATCCGAATCAAATTGAAAGTTAAGTCAAACCAAATATTGGGTCAAATGTAACTTCAATTCACATATTTATTAAAGGAATGACTGGAAATGAACTGACTTTGAGATAATTGGAGACAACCGACAAACAAAAGCCATTCTTTGTTTGCTTTTGTCTGACATTATTTCTTTGTCTTTCTTTTTGTGAATAAACAAGGGCTTACTTTTACTAAGGGTTACTTTAACTAATATTCTTATTGGATGACCAAGTTTATGTCACAAAATTATTTTCAATGAAAATGGCCATGTTAAATAAAAATAAAAATAAAAATCAATAGATTAAATGGGATGCAGTTATATCTGTATAGTTGTGTCCATTGTCTTGACATCCAATGGAAAAGTTGACGACAATCTCTTTCATCCATTCATTCATAGCATTCATATAAAAGCATATATTTATTGATAAATCCCTCGAAATTATTGAGTCGACAGTTTCTGCCGATAATTTCAAAATATCTGATCAAATGTTACTGAAATGTGAATTATTTATATTTATAATGAAAACCAACACAAAAAAAAGATGTTCGATTTGAATGAGCAAGCTTCAATAGAAATATAACATAACATGAAATGGAAACACTTCTAAGTCATATCTGGAAAAGAAAAAGTTTTTCAATAAAATACATGTATTTTGTTATTTATATTGAAATCGCGTTTATTTCAGATAAAAGCGTTTCGAAGCAATTCTTGATTTTTATTCTGAGCCTCAAATCACATAAAACAATGAATTTGTTTCCCAATCGATCGATACTATTGTCTAAAATTTGTTATAAATAACATTTGTACCGACGGCACAGAATAGAACAGAATAGAAACAACATATTTGTTCGAATCACTTGTTATTTTCGTTAATATAGTGTCAATAATATGACTCTTAAGAGTAAAATCGATGACAACTGCTTTTAAAAGTTTTTCCGATAAATTGAATGAAATTAAGCGAACATTTGATTACTCTTTAGATAACTGTTATTAATAATAGAGTTTCAATATTAGTGGACAAATGTTGTTCTCATTTCTGTCCCATCGATTACTTCCTTTTGAAGTCATGTTTATCCCAATCAATACACAAGTTATGAAAATTGATGTTTTTCTGAAGATTTGCCTCATTTATCTTCATCTATCCACTAAGTGTAGGGTCAATTTCTCAATGAATTCTAAATTTAATAAAAAATAAAATAAATGGATTACTTTTTTTTAACTTATTTTGCATTTCATTTAATCAGGGAATAAGAGTATAGAATTAATGATTCAGATGAGTAACAAGGGCAAATATAAATCTATTTAAATTTAAATATTTCATTAAACCTTAAAAAATGTGAATTCGATTTCACTTTAAAATATTAGAAATTTATTCTTTTTCCTTGTTAATACATACATGTCTATTGCTATGCATGGTGAAGTTATGCCCCACGAGAAACAAATGAGTCACATAGAACTAAGCACATTATTTTGAATTATTCATAAATTCTATTACATTTGCAATATTTCATAAATATTTCCTATATAGGATACTAGGTCAATATTTCATATGTCTTTTAAAATGAAATTATAATCTTATTTTATTGAGACTTTGGTAGTCGTGTGAACACAGAATTTCAAATAAACTGTAAGACGTACTCACAATAACACAAACCACTATAACTTCGGTTTTAACAAAATATTTAAAATGTTTTTTAATATTTGTATACAAATTTGTTTCGACTACTATTCCTGTAGTCTTCGTCAGCACAAGAGCTCAACTGACTCGGAATAAATCCCTATAGTGTACTCTGATATCTTAATGAATTTTACATGGTTGGATTCAGAGTAACTTGCTTAATAATAATCTGATGTTATTTTTT
>JAQIXI010000809.1:0-18107 GCA_034700165.1 Galumnidae sp. Gr-Ori-00277 | reverse complement strand
CACCAATACTAAGTCGATCCCTGGGGATCTCTCGTGATTTTGGTAATTCCTAGAATTTGGGTTTTGCCTAGATCAGTGATTTACAACTTTAATACTGACAAACATTGAATAATTATTATACAATCAGTTGAGTAAAGCATCGTTTGGGTTAACTAACAGATATAGTCAACCAATTTATTAACCCCTAAACATAAAATTAATATAATTTTTCTGTTGTGTTAACTAATTTAAGATGACCAAGTTACTTTACTCATTTGATTGGAAACTGTATATAATATTTGTGAGTCAGTCGACGTTTTTGAATAGAAATAAAAATATTGTCATAAAATTATTGTATAGTTTTTAAGTTAATTAAGTAATGATTTACTGAATATTTATTAAATGAATTAAATATATTTAATTTAGACTAGTTGCTTTTAAAAATCGCGCTTTAGCATATGAACAAGTTAAAAGTACATCAGAAATAACGTTAATATTTTCAGAGATTTTTCAAATTAAAAAAGTAATTTAAGGACAATTGTTTACAATTTTCTTTACATTATTCATACCCATTGGTCACTACCTTTTCGATAATAAAAAGTTGACCATGATACAATGTGAAAAATTAAGTATTTGAATAATTATTAAAGGATTATTAAAGGATATTTGAAATTGGTAAACCATTAAACTTGGTAATTGTATTTAAGGTGTTTGTAAAAATCCTATATTTAATCCATAGATTATATTCTGAATAAATCTTAACCCTTAAATGGGTTTATAATTTGGATCTAATTCTGTATTAGAATTCAGTTCCAAATAAAATGTCGTCAAATTAAAAATCGTTGTTTTAATTGAAAGCTTTGCATTAAGGATAAAATTAGCTTGGTATTATCAGGGATGGCAAATGACTTCGATTTCCAGGGGGTATTTGGCAAAATACCCCACCCTGGAGGCTAAAAACCTCGAAAGACCTAGTACTTGTCCATAGACGTAATGTTAAGGGTTTCAAAATCCCAGGGGGGTATTTTGCCGATTTTTCGTTCCAGGGGGATATACGGGTAATACCCTATTTGCCATCTCTGGTATTATCTTAAATATGAGTTTATACACATTTATATGATATAAATGTGTAAGATTTAAATTATATCTTTTTTCGGTAGAATTGCGAAAATTTTACAGAAGTTTAAAGTTTAAACAATTTTTTTTATTTTTTGAGTTTATTATTGAGTGAGTGGGAGAGCGAAAGAGTGGGAGAGAGGGAGGGAAGGAGGGAGAGAGAGAGGGGAGAGAGAGATTAAACGCCAATTTTTGATGAATAGTAAATGAGTTGCAAATGGCCTGAAGTCGACTCTTGAACTACAGTTTTTTGAATTATAATCATTCGATGAAAGCCAAGAGATATGCATTGAATGAAGAATTGAATTAATTGTATAAAATTTATGACTTACTTTACTTTTCTTAATATAGTAATGAATAAAATGTTAAGAAATTAACTAAAATTAAGGAATGATTTATAAATTTATATAAAACTTGCGATCATTACTATCGAGGAGTAATTGATATTAGAATTTAGAGAAGAAATGAACAGAACACTGAGGATTGATGGGTGGTATAGACGTGATAGAGTCCAGAATAAGCTCTTATTAAGAGTGTCTGAAGAGCAGAACATCAGATAAACTGATTGTGAAGAGAAGCAGTTGTGGAACAGTTGTGGAACAAACATTCAAATAATAAGTTATTATATGAGATCATAGAATCGTTATTTATTTAGGAATAGTCTTATTAATGTCCGATTGTTTAGTCCGTCCTTTCAATAGACTATTTGCTGACTATAATTGAGTTTATAATAGAAAAGGTCGTTCCGTTTCATAATTTCTATCCCTCTCTCAACACAAACGAATGTAATTTTGAATATGAATTGCCTTTTGATTGTATTTTATTCTAAAGACAATTATAGACTTAATATATTATGTAATAAATTAAATGTTTTGTCTCTGAGTATATGAATTAGTGGTTCACAGCATATAACTAATGCATTTGATTATCCATTTATATGTCGTATGAATTTCCTGTTATATCAAAAGTAATCGTTTGGCGCTTTTATTCTCCTAATCATTGATTATATTAAGCGTTGGTTACAACCAATCGATCCAATGGTTAGACTATAATTCAAATAAAGTTATCGAATAAATAAACTTATTTAATATCAAATCATTTATGAATATATGGTTAACCAAAATATTCAATAATTTTAACGTTTTATAAACCAATAAAACTAATTAAACGATGACTAAACATATGATTGAATAGCAATTTGTTATTACCAAGGTGAAATTACTCAATTATTTAGTCAATAAAAGGCAAACTTATCAAGTTTATAGAAATATCGAAAGTATTTTTTTAATAAATAAAAGCTTTACTTTATTTGTCTTAAATGTCAACTCCGCGTGTCTTTTGAGAAATCTCTTTAGGATGTGTTTGTGCTGTTCTCTGCGCTGATAGCCGTCAGCCAATCAGTCTTTGACTGATCTCGTGTTCTTAAAGAGCTCTGACATAAACAGGTTTGAAATTGTGCAGAAGAGATCAATTTCAAGACTATTAATGTGGTCTTTCATCGAATGGACATAAAACCACTTTTGCCTTATTTCTAGTGACGAGTGAATGGAGTGAATGCGTAAACAGAATGTAGGGCTAATCGCATCGCTTTTCCACATTTTAACGACTAATCCGTCACCACTTTTGGATTACATCAACCGTTTTGAGCGGCTTTTATTAATTTCTATTACTCCGTTCCTATGGAGACATTAAGTTGTGGTCAAAACTTATGCCTTTTCACAAAATATACCAAACTATAGCTACCAAAAGATGATCAAAACATATATACTTTAATTATTATTTTAATTGCAATTCAATCAATACTTTTTTATTGAATTGATTTTCATTTAAATTTTAAGGTTATTTGCAAAATATAGTAATAAATAATTAAATAAAAACAAAAACACTTTAAATCAGTAAAATTCTATCAAAGAATAGAAAAATGGGTTTTTATTTTTAAAATAATTTTTATAAAACAATTAGTGATCACTTAATATCTGATATGGCAAATAGGGGGGTATTACCCGTATACCCCCCTGGGATTCTGAAAACCTTAACATTACGTCTAAGGACAAGCACAAGGTCTGTCGAGGTTTTTGGCCTCCCTATTTTTCCCAAATACCCCCTGGAAATCGAAGTCATTTGCCATATCAGCTTAATATACATTTGTTGATCTCATTCCTCTCCACCTTTTTTCCCTAATTTTTTGCTGTTAATTATAATTATTATAAAACTTTACTTTTTATCTCTAATTTAACTCTGAGACAATAGTTTGCAAAGTTATCTTGGTAGAATTCTAGAATACATTTATTGGTTGCACTGGTTATATGCAAACATAAAACTATAAAAGATTTTTGATAATTTGTTAGCCATCCGTCAATTTCGTGTCAAATATATTAAAATTTTAATATTTATCTTAAAGTAAATAATTATATTAAATATTGAATTAATAAATATTAAATAAAATAAAAGATTAAATAATATTTTGATTTGATTTGCCTTAAATCGGGTGAAACACATTTTAGTTTATTTTATATAACAATTCAATGATTTATTGCCAAACCATTCATTTGATTAAATTCGGGTTTTGCTCTTTGACTCAAATCTAACGATAATAAACCGGAGAATTTGTATCTTATAGAGAGTGCAAAAGTAGGAGGACTGGCAGCCAAACAAACGCTCTATTTATTAAAGGCTGTCATCGTATCGATCGGAGCGCTGGCAGAGCATCGGTTCTCTAATTACTTCAATACTTAATTTCCTTTTTGCTAAACATTACGAATACAAAGTTAAGGCTTTTTTCAAAAGAATGACTCAATAATTTTTTGCGATTTTAAATACATAAAAAGACAAATAACTCATTAGTTAATCAACTCTTTGTTTTGACAACAATTTCAATAAATTATAAAAATCTTTAATTTTTATATTAAAGTAAAAAATATTTTTTTTGTAAAATTTGATCGTTTAGTATAGAATTCAGTGATTAGTTCTTATACTCATTTAATGAAAAGTATTGAAAATTCAATTTCGATGAAAAGTAATATTTGGGTTTAATTTTTAATTTAATTTATGTTTTGGGCTAAAAGTCTATAACGTTAATAACAAAAACGAAATGAGAATTGAGTATAAGCAGAGACGGCATTATATTTCTATGAATATAACAGAAATTGAGCCTTAATTACACCGAAATGTGCTCTTGGCTATGATCTAAGACACAATCATAGCCACAAACTCAACAAAACTTCAATACAGAGCTCTTATAATTAAACCAATAATACTTTTTATTTATTTTTTGTGTCACTCATCAAAGCATTTGATATAATTTTCATTTACAACAAAAAAAATGATCCATCAAGTTTCAAGTTATAAAACTTGATCTTATTTATTAGAATGATGCTTGCTTGTTGAAATTTTTATATTATTTTGCGTTTATGAAATAAAACAGTTCTTTTAGAGTAATTTTTGTCAAAATTAATATTTTGAGTAATGCCTTCATTTTAAAGCCTGTAATATGTAAGCTCCAGGTCATTCATTTTAATTGTTTGGATTCATCGTTTAATTGATAAATAAATGAGAAATAAAGTAAATAAGTCCTTCACTTTTTCCTATTTTTATGTTGAAATGAAGACAATAACGAGAAACTGATTTAATGAAAATTAAGTTTTTGTTAAATTAAATCAAATATTATTAAGTTATGGATATATAATATCTGTTCTGTGATCTGAACTCATTTTATAAAAAAGTTTTGAGAATATTAAACAATTTAAAGATTATTAATAAATTTAGATAAAAATGATTAAAAATGATCCTAATATTCGATAATTTGAGGAAATTTCAAAACAAATCATACGAATGAAACTCTTAAACCCTTAAATGACACTTCACTGCACTTTCGTTTGATTCACTTATTTTGTTGAAAGTGCCCCCCCCTAGAAAAACGGAGCCGGCGCCTTGTTTGGGATCCTTTTCTTTTAAGCTCTTTTAAGAATATAATACTTATCAGAATATTTATGGATAGTGTCAACCATTTTCTAAAACAATTTGTGACACATTTTAACACTTATTCTATATTTTTAACTTAAAATAGTTTTAGAAATTAAAAACAATTGCTATAAAGCTTTCATTTTATTGTATCAGAAAATCAAAACTTATGTTAAGAATTCAAATAAAACTCAAAACAAATTATGTTTCATATCTTATGATTCATAAATGTATGAAATAAATGAAGTCAGCGGTCAATGCCTTCAGATTATAGGCATTGTTTGGAGGCAAACATCAAATTATTGATATTTAAACCAAAGAGGGATAACATAACTGTTTATAACTGCTTTTGATATTATTATAAAAATTAAAGTTTTATTTGAATTCTATTAGAGAAGATTCATATAAATAAAGACAATTGAATTCTTTGAAAAATAAAAGATAAAAAATACAATTAATTATCATATGATTTGTTTTTAATGAAATGAATGCGATATAAAGTCAAGTGATTATAAAATAAGGAATAAAATATTTGTGTCAACGAATGCTGAGTCGAAGTGCATTATTCGTTGATTTGTCTTTTAGGGCAAACTTTGATTTCTTTTTCTTTTCGGAATCAATTGGAAAACATTCCCAAAAACGAAGTGTTTCGTCGGCTCCGACTGAAGCTACAGTACTTCCATCCGGACTCATTACTAAACCCAATACGCGCGCCGTATGACCTAAACACAAATAGAAGTCATCAAATTAAAGGATTATTTTGTTAAATACCTGTCAGTTCAGCCACTTTTGCGAGACCCGGATATTTCCAAATAATAAGTTCGTTGTTTGAGTATCCGTGCGATGAAATTAATTCTTTATATTCTTCGGACCACAAAATGGCCGAAACCTAAAACAAGAAAAATTTGGTTTAATTTATAGGATTTTGAAATGAGTGGCGAAAACCTGTGATTTTGCGTCGACTGTATATAAATTGCTTCCGTTCTGACAGTTCCAAATACGTATAGTTCTATCAGCGGTTCCGCCACCACTGGCCAAACAGTTTGGTCTCCAGGGACACCACGACAAAGCCTTTAATCAATAACTTTATTATTAATGTTATAATAAAGAAGTATTTGTCATAAAATTTATTGCTTTGACTGTTGTCTAAAAGTTAGATAATTAGAAGAGTTTTGGGATTTTATGCGATACTTAACGTAAGCAAACATTTATTACAAACGAATTGTTGAATAAGAGCTCAAAACTTCAAATATAAGTAATAAAAGTGATTCAAACTTTGTCTAAAAACTACTCAAAAAGTGCTTAAGTTTAGCATAAATTCAACATTAATTTTAAGAAATAATAAGATTTGATAAAAACTATTGAAAATTCTTAAAGAAGTGCTAAACTTTAATACCTTTACGGCCGCCATATGTTCAGTGAAGGAATGAATCGGTTTATTGTTGTCAGCGTTTATAACATTAGTATTGGACCAAATTTGTATTGTATTGTCATTTCCACCGCTCGCCAAATACTGTCCGCCCGGAGACCATTTTAAACCACAAACCTCTTGGGAGTGTCCGTTCAAGTTTGCAACCAAATGGTTGGCCACTCGGACGTCATGATTTTGAATTAAACCACTTTTTGTTCCACCGCTTAAAATGTGAGAATTCCAACTGAGGGAACCGACGCGTCCAGACTGACCACCCATTACTCTTAATCGTTTAATTCTTTCGGTATCCCATAATTGAATGTCGCCATCACTGGTACCGACGGCTAAATGGTTTCCCTCTTCTATCCACGAAACGGATGATATATACTCGTCTTCATCTAAAGTCAACAAATTAGTGATGTCTCCAGAGTTAGCGTTCCATAAGTAGATCTCTCGCATGAGAGCGACGGCCAGAATATTAGAAGCGCTCCAATCAATAAGTTGTAAATAGTAATCATTTTTAATGTCCGGCGCGTCTAATATGCGTTCCGGTTGTGATGGGATATATCGAGACTTCTTTGAAGCTGAAGAACATTTACTGGAACTGTACAATACTTTCAAATTGTTTGACTGTCCCTCCGGAGGCACCGGAACTTTGTTTTGATAACACATAATACGGAAGTTCGCCAAATCTCCGACCAAACTCTCACTGATCGCCATCTGATTAACATTTGTTTGATTGCAATCATCAGTGGTTTCGCTGTCGTTCTCTTTATTGTTGACGACCTGTCCGTCAAATCAATAAATAAATTATTAATAAATAATTGATTTCAAAATAATACCAAATAATGGCTAATATCGACATTCATAGCACTTCTGTTAGGTATGAAGCGATCGGCGCCACTGCACGGAGTCTTTGGTGTCTTTGACTTATTGGTACTATTGGTACACGTCTTAAGACTACAACCGGGTGTCGTTCGCGGAGTTTTGTTAACCCTTTTGTTGGGTGTCGTCGAAGGAGTCTTACAATTCAATACATTATTCGTAGAAATATTTGACGACATATTGACTGAATCCGTGCCATAATTCAGATGAAGTGAAGCATTCAATGAATTATTAATACTTGAGGTCGAAGTCTCTAATCTTTTTCGTTGCCATCGCGGAAGTGCACCACTTATTGCGCCGTCCATTGAGTTATGAACTAAACGGATCTGATTTTCGACATCGAAGTAATTATTCATTTCAAGACTCACTTAAGACTATAAATCAAATTCTGTCCAAAATATGTAATCGATTTTAAATATGAATATTAGGTTTAAATAAAATTAAAAATCAATTTAAATAATAAAATAGTCGTTAAAGTATTGAACGACAGCTGAGAGTCATTTAAAGGTTTAAATTTAAAAATGAAAGCAAACGTTCATTGGATGACAAGTTATGACTCGTTTGAAACCTTTATTGTGTTTATGCGCTAAACTTTATTCTCAAACTTTAGAACATATAATACAATCAAACCTCTGCACTGAAAACATTTGGTTTATTCAACTTTACAATTAATTATTAAAAGAGAATTTTACCTTACTCACACTGTTGATGCTTATTGATAAATGAGCAAGTTATATTAAACTTATTGATCATAATATTTCTATTTGTTTCATAAATTACTGTTTTATGTTTTGAACTTTTCTTTGAAGTTTGTATTAAACTATTATAAGTTCATTGACTCGCAGTTAAAAAAGTGATTTAATCTTTATATTTTAATAAATATTTCAAATAAATTATAATTAAAAAGTCCATGGTCATACAGCGCATTATAAAAGCAGCTAAAAATTTTAGATATTAAATCTATTTGATACAAGTCAAGATTCAAAATAAAAAGAGACCAAGTTCATATCTTATATAAGCCGACACTTTTATATGAAAAGTTTCTCACTTTAAGCTACTAATGATTGCGATCTGATTCAGGTTCCGGTGATTTCTCTTCGTTTATAAATTATAGTTAAAGTTTTGTTCAATTTTGACAAATAGAGAGAAATGTCTTCACAACACAAATATTTTAATAATTAAACTTTAAGTTATGGGATGACAGTCACTGACCTCTTGTACTGACATTAACTCATCATTTGATAATCAAAAAGTTGTTAAAAATAATGAATTATCGAATCAAATATGAAATTAATATAAAAGTGAACACATTTTCTAATTTGAAAACTTTTGAATTAAATGTCTCCCAATTATTAAATTTAATTATTTTAAAATTCACAATAATTAACAAATAGTTAATAAAATGTCATTAATTATAAAATACTTATAAAACTTTTGTTTGGACCACAAAAATTGAAATCTATTTTAGTCTTAAATTTGAAAAAACGTAAAATTTGAATCATTTTTGGATATTTAATACATATTAACACAAATGATTGACTTTAAGCGCTTAAATTAATAAAAAAATAATTCAAATAAGTTATAGACATAAAAACAATCAAATTTTAAATCTAAATGAAAATCTTTAAATATTTTATTCTTTAAATTTTTACAAATAATCTTATAATTCATTTATATTAATAACAAATGTATTAAAAGAATCAAATTATTGAAATTAAAGTCCAATAATTTGAGTGATAATGAAATCTCAGAATTAAACAAATTTCTCAAATGATTTATAAAAATGTATTTTAAGAAAAAGTTTTAAAAATATATGAATTAATGAATCGAATGAATTGATTGTTAAAAAATTATTGACTATATTTCACAATAATTACTAAAATTGTATATAAATAATAAGTTAAGGATTTTCTTCGTCGACATTTTCACTATCGATGAAGTCTACGTGAGTGAAGGGGAAATACCCGGTCTTTCCATTGAGTTCTCCCTCCCACTGACCGTTTATATTAGTTTTTGTTACTTTAATTATGTCGCCCTTCTGTTAACCCAATAATTCATATTAGAATTGAAACAAATTATCTGAAAAAGACTTACTTCTAATTTAAGAGCGGTTTTGTCGTAAGCGTTGGGTATTCTCTGTTTGTTGACGACAGCCATTGCCGGCAATTTTCGTTGAATGTTAGGGATATTAGGAATATTAGGGGTAATATATTTTGTCTCCGGTTGTGGTTTGCTATTAGGGGTATGACTAGTATTGTTCTCATCTTCAATCTTAGCGCCGGTCACTCCAATTGTTGGATGACTTTCGTCGATCTGTTTTATATAAATTCAAATTTTTAATAATTCGATTCATATTTCCATTAAATGATATACCGGTTCGACATATGGCACAGGTATAGAACCAGTTTGTCCTAAACTGTTACGCGCTGTCCACCACTGGTCTTCATCTTTGGATATAACTATAAGAACTTCATTCCTTTTAAATGGTAAGTCATCGGCGTCTCCACTGCCTTCGAAGTCATACCTCGCTCTTACTTTTTCTACTTTTTTAGAGGCCTTTCATTCAATAAAATAAATTAAAATTTATAAACAAATGATTGACTCTTACGGGTCTTATGAGTGGAGTCGTATCCAAATAATGGAGTTTATAGAAATTCAAAAGAGAGGGTACGTCCGGAAACATCTGATCTCCGATTCGAAATCGTGTCTGATCTGCAGTTGACTGTATCTTATTTATGATATAATGACTCACTTTGTTGTCCTCCCTTTCAATAAATTGATATCAAATGAAAAATAGAATGTCTTATAATCGAGAGAGAGAGTGACAGACCTGACACAGAGGACCAGATCTCCAACAATTGTAGTACTATTTCTGACTAAAAAGACTCCGACTTCGTTCTCAGACATTAAAAGATTCGTGGCTTCAGTTCTATTCATTGGTCCGAAATACCAACTATTGATCACATATTAAACAAAACATTAATAAATCAAAAAATAAGTGATTCATAAAAATAGAAATATTAGTGAAATCAGTCCATAAAATGAGATAATCAGGAGTTCAGAATCCGTAGACAAATGGTCTCATCATTAATATAAGAATAAAAGTGATAATTAAGTGATAAATACCTGCTTTTGTCGTAGGGATCAAAATTTGCTGCCATTTATTATTAATTAATTGTATTTATTAGAATTCAGATCAAATAAAATAGTTTTTATGGATTATTGGATGCTTTAAATGTTTTGTTTTTGATTAACGAATGAAAACAGCGTTTAGTCGTCAATACATTACATGAGAGACAAGTATTTGGACTTAAAATCAATGTTTGAATAATTAATTAATTTAATGAAAAGCAAATCATATGAATTATAAGAGTTTTTGTCATTAATAACAATAGAATGTATTATAAAAAGTGATATTCAATAAATTGATTGAATGTGTTTTCCTCCGGATATTAATTGGAGTTTAAAACCATTTAAGCATTTATTGCACTTTTAAAGCATTTAAAACATTTAGTGTGAAGTCATTTACAGTGATTACAGTCGACCGCCGTTTAAACGTTTATACAAATATTGCGAAACACATTATTTTGGTCTCCAATACACCAAATATTTGCGACATTTTTTCATTTCGATTGTTGTCAACACTTTTTTCTTTGATTTCTTTCATTCACTGTTTTTACTTAATTTGATTTTATTGTTTATAATTTAGTTTAAATTAAATATAATTTAGATTTTATTTTAATTCAATTAATTTAATTCAAATGATTTTATAATTTTCAAGTAATCGATACAATCGATGAATCGATATTACATTGAAATAAAAACATTGAAACTAAAGATTATTTTTATGCGAAAATAATGTGATTTTGTTTTGAAATTTTATTTAATTTGACATTAAATCAATTTTTATACAATTAGTTTATTAATCATGTCTTCACTTAACGGCTATTCCTCTCCTTTTCGTCCGATTCCACAGTTTTTCAACGATTGTAATACTTTTACCACAAAAAAAGTAAGTTTTATCACAATTTGTGGTATTTTTTCGGCAAAAATGGATTAATTGTCGAAATTGTTTTTAATTCGTTTATATTTAAGGCTCGCTATAACTCAACTCCGACTCAAAAGAAAGTACCGCCGCGTCCGCCCTCTAAAAGTGTTCCTCCAGTGAGTCGTTTCTTCAGTCGTCCGAACAATGATTCGGCACAAGCCGTCAGTTTTAAGGATAACTCCGATTCCTGTAAGACATTAACCCATAAACACATTCAGACATTTAATTCATTAATTTTTCTGATAAGCATTGAGTAAACACTACGACTCGAGTCGAGAGGAATCATATTTTGAGCAGTGCTTTCACGTCGAGTCAAAGATCGGAAGCGGTTCTTTTGGTGATGTCTTCAAAGTTAAGAGTTTAGAAGACGGGAAGTATTACGCGATAAAGAAGTCTCGCGAAAGATTCAAAGGGAAGTCCGATCGCGAAAGAAAGTTAGAAGAGGTCTGCAAACACGAACAGCTGCCCAAACATCCCAATTGTGTCCGACTTTTTAAGGCCTGGGAAGAGAGACAATACCTCTTTATTCAAACAGAATTGTGTCAAATAAGTCTGAGTGAATTTGCGGAACAAAATCACGACATTCCCGAAAACGTTGTCTCCAATTATTTGGTAGATCTGCTCAAAGCTGTGGCACATCTTCACGAACACGACTTAATACATTTGGATATAAAACCCGAAAATATTTTCATATCGAGTGAAGGCATCTGTAAATTAGGTGACTTCGGACTCGTCCTCGACATCAGTCAAGTAAGTGATTATCAAATGTTTTGAAAATAGTTTCACTTTTGTTCATAGAATGACACAAATGAGGCCACAGAAGGCGACCCCAAATATTTGGCCAAAGAACTAATGAAAGGTCACTTTACAAAAGCTGCTGATATTTTCAGTTTAGGGATAACTATACTGGAAATCGCCTGTGATTTAGATCTTCCATCCGGTGGTGAGGGTTGGCATCAACTCAGAGACGGCAAAATTCCTGAACAACTTTTTAGTGGTATTTTATTTGACTTTTTTTTATTATTATCTCTAAAAAAACAATTTTTTAGGAATTAGTGTTGAATTGAGTCAAATAATCAAAGATATGATGTCTCCCGACTATAACTTAAGACCAACGGCTAAACAACTGCTAAACCGTCCACTTATTCGTCAAACGGATCGGTCCCGTCGTTGGAAACTTAGAGTCAAAAGAAGCTTAAAGTTAGCGAAAACTTTAAATAATTGGTTTTTGAAGATATTTATCTTAATTTGTTATCTTAATTATCCCATCAAATATTTATATAAAAAACTCACAAAAAGTACGAAAAGTGAGACGCCTTCGAAAGTACTAAAAAACGCAAATGTTTTGCGACAAAATGACTTCGACTCTAATTATTCGGACGACGAGGTTTTCAACACAAGTTCTCTCTCTGTTTACAACAACTCTAAGATGTCAGACAGTTCTTCGAGAGACGACAGATTGTCATTAATGGACAACTCTTTTGATGATAAGTGAGATCTATTTTAACTCTTAAAGCGCTGACAAATATTTTCATTTAGTATTTCACCGATTCGTAAGTTTTGTTCGACTTCTGTCATTCACAGACACCGACAAGTGTTTGACACATCCCTACCATTGCCCTCATTTACTCCCAGTTCACCCATTCAACGACTTTATGATTCGACACTAGTGGACAGTCCGACACTATTGAAAGAACCGACGAATCGCTGTAAACCTATCATTAGTCAGAAATTGAATTTTGACGAACAGTCAGACGACGACTCTTTAGATTGGGATAAGTCTTATAATATCGGCCCTAAAAACCTTTTAAACGTATTTATGTTTTAATTTTATTTTATTGAAATTCTTTTATTTAATCTTTTTCTCGATTTAGACTTTTGATGAAATCGAAAGGGAAGACAAACAAAATTCCAGTGATTAAGGAGTGCACAGAATATTAAAAATGATTTTCATTTAAATTACATAATAAGACATTATATCATATCATGACTTTTAATTACATTTGTTTCGTGCATTCAATTTGTAATCTTATTATTTACTTATATTTAATTAAAAAATTAAATTTCAAACATTTTAAGGGATATTTCGTCCACTAATTTGTCGACTATTTTATGGGCTATCGGTCAATGAGTATTTTATCAGGGTAAACAACTACAATATTTTCCCTGAAGCTAAACTAGGTTGTATTTTAGTTTTAATGTGATATTCAAAATGAACACATCAGAAACGTTTTGGTTCAGATTCGATCTTGATACACTTTGAGATAAAATGCATCAAAGTTGATACAATCTAGTTGAGATTCAGGTAAGTGTTGTTACCCAACAAATCTGATATATTCTACCAAAATATGCCCTTAATTTTCTTTAGATTTGTAAATATCTAATGCTTTTAATGTTAAAATTCTTCGATGAATATATTTTGAGTGATATAATGAAAATATACTCCAAATATACTCCAAATATACCCCAAATATACCCCCAATTGT
The DNA here is from genome assembly GCA_034700165.1 of Galumnidae sp. Gr-Ori-00277. NCBI lineage: Eukaryota > Metazoa > Arthropoda > Arachnida > Sarcoptiformes > Galumnidae > Galumnidae sp. Gr-Ori-00277. The sequence goes on along the minus strand of JAQIXI010000809.1, from coordinate 4,222 downwards.
TTTGTTTGAGTCAACTCTTTTGAATATTTCGGACATAATTTGTGATAAGTTTTACAGTTTAGAGAACTTTATTTTACACTTTATTTGGAATTTTTTGTTTTGTATACAAAATGAAAAATAGAAGAATACAATTGGTTTACACTTTTTGGTCGCTTCGCAACACTTTTCTGTTATACTGTAAACATTGGTTCGAATGCATTTCTCAGAGTTAGTCACAAAACACGTTTACTTTTAGTAGTAATTGAGTTACTTATATAAAATAAAATGTAAAAACAAATTAATGAAAAATGAATAAAATTATAAGAATTTTATTAAAAGTGTATTTAAAAATAGGTTTTGAATTAAATTTTAGATTAAAAGACATAATATTTCTTTAAATTTATTGTTTCAGTGGAGAAGTGGGTTAACCTTTTATTTGACGTGTTTTGTGAGCCATTGAGGGATGCGGTCGTCTATCAGTCTATCGGAGTAAAGGCTGAGACCTGTGTCTGAGTCACAACTTCTCTACTCTTTAGTGTATAAAACGCTCCGATTTTGGTAACAAATTATTGTTTTATGTATTCATACGACAACTCTTTTTGCGGTCAATTTATTGAACTCAAACTCAAAACAATTGATTTCAAATAATTTTTTACTCATTTTTTTGAATTTAAAATTCATTTTATTTATTAAAACCCATTAATTGACGCAAAGTGTCGATCCTTTTAACGTTTTTAATGATAAACTGGTTTTCAAAGCAATAAAATGACAAAACTCTCCGTTGGAATCAATGTCGACATCCAAAGAACTAATGGTATTTAATCACTGATTTGTTGATTGTTTTCTTAATGCATTCATTGAATTATAGGTCGGATTCATTCGGCGGTCGTCAGTAATATTGATTGGAAGAACCGAAGCGTAACCGTCGAGTGGTCTGAATCTGAAGAAATTAAGGGCAAAGAAGTATTTGTCGATAACTAATCATTGCTTTCATTAATCAATGAATTGTTTTTCAGATCGACTTCGAGTCCATATTTATGTTAAATCCAAATCTGTGCGAAACCCCCAACCCTTCCGTCGGTGGTATTCCTCGAAAAGTAAGTCTAAAATTGTTTTCGTGTTTTAAAAACTGAAAGTCATTTAAAAATTTGTTTTTTCTCTTAAAATGTTTCTCTTATTAACAAATCAGACGAATACTGAAAACGAGGTATTTTTTCATTGCTTTAAATAATGACTTTTATATCGATTTTCATTTATTTCTGAAATTCATTTTATTTGACGTAAAAGTCATTCATTTCTTACTTTTACTTATTTTTATTCAAATCTTATTTTCTAAAAGTAATGACAAATAAATTAATTATGAAATTGAATGACCAGATAATGCCAGTCCGCGCCTCCGGCATAACCGCCCCCTCAAGTAAAGGATCTCTAAGAGTGAGACAATTGAATAACAGGCAAACGATGGCGAACGGCAATAGTGTAGCCTTAGAGCCCTTACCGGTTGTGTCTTCTGCTTCGGTCACAAATAATTTGAATCAAACCTCTGCCGCCAATAAGTCAGCCGTCATTCCGGCCAACTCTCGGCGCAGATCTAATGTTGTTAAAGAAGTGGACAAAATCAAAAAGCAAAGGGAAGAGCGGAGGGCCCGACAGGCAGAACAAAAGGCTGAGAAGATTGAGTTAATGAATGCGGTCGAACCCGGGAACCAAAGCCAATGGGAATTCTTAGCTATGATTCGTGAATATAGGGCTCAACTGGAATTCAAACCGATAACAATGAATGATTCCGTGGATTTCCATCAAATTTGTGTGGCTGTGCGTAAACGACCCCTTAATAAAAAAGAAATACAGAGGAAGGATATCGATGTGATAACTATTCCAAACAAAGACTTGATTGTAGTCCACGAACCCAAACAAAAAGTTGATTTGACCCGTTATCTCGAGAACCAAATGTTTCGCTTCGATTATGCATTTGATGAGAACGCAGACAATGAATTAGTCTATAAATATACCGCAAAACCTTTGGTTCAGACTATTTTTGATGGAGGAATGGCCACTTGTTTTGCTTACGGCCAAACCGGTAGCGGTAAAACACATACAATGGGCGGTGATTTTCATGGCAAGTCTCAGGACTCGGCAAAAGGCATCTATGCGTTGGCCGCTAAAGACGTCTTCAAATTACTTCGTTCTTCAAAATACAGATCAGAAGACTTGAGTGTTTTCGCCAGTTTTTTTGAGATATACTCTGGAAAAGTATGTAATGAATACTTTTTAACTTCTTTTAATTCTAATTTTTTATTAGGTTTTTGATTTACTCAACGGAAAAGCAAAACTTCGTGTTTTAGAAGACGCCAAACAACAGGTTCAAGTGGTAGGTCTTCAGGAGAGGCGAGTGGATAGTGTTGATGATGTCCTCAAACTAATTCAAATGGGAAACAATATCAGAACATCGGGAGTGACGTCTGCAAACAATCACTCGTCCCGCTCTCACGCAGTCTTTCAATTAATAGTGAAAAGACAGTCCGGAAAACTAAAAGGAAAGTTCTCTCTCATTGATTTGGCCGGCAATGAAAGGGGTGCCGACACATCCAGTGCTAACCGACAGACACGTATGGAAGGCGCAGAAATTAATAAATCACTTTTAGCTTTGAAAGAATGCATTCGTGCGTTGGGCCGAAAGGGCGGGCATTTGCCCTTCAGAGCCAGTAAACTGACACAAGTATTGCGCGACTCTTTTATTGGCGAAAATTCCAGAACTTGTATGGTATGACTCTTTTGTTATTTTCTTTTTTTCAATTTTATTTAAATATAATTTTTTATAGATTGCAATGATTTCTCCCGGAGTCTTATCCTGTGAACACTCTTTAAATACTCTCCGATACGCGGATCGGGTTAAAGAACTCGGAGCAGATAATCCTGATTTGAAAACTAGTGACGGCGATGAAGATATGTCTGCGAGCGGTGACGACTTGGCTCTTCTTCATAACTCAAATGTAATTTTTAGTCATTGACTCGTTCATCGACTCTTTTTAACATTTAATTCGATAGTCCGGAGAAATGCCCGACGATTTGTATACTTTTCATGAGGCACTCTCTCACCTCCAAGAGATGGAAGAGGAAATACTGGATCTCCACAAAAATGTAATCGATGTGAGTACAGATCATAATATTTGATCCCTGACTAAAACTATTGTTCAGAACATTCCGCGTTGGAATCAAACTCACGTGGAATTACTTCAAATGACTTCTGAAGTCGATTATGACGTCGATGTTTACGCCCATCATTTGGAAGAAGTATTAGACGAAAATCTCGACGTTTTAATCAAATTTAAAGAAAAACTTCAGAACTTCAGAACACAATTAAATGAAGAGGAACTCATGAGTAAAAAGTTTGGTTGAAATGGATTTACTCGACATTTACTAAAATCAGAAATTCTTTTAATTTTTATTATAAATATATTTATATATTTTATGAAATGTCGTTCGATTTGATTAACAATTTGTAATATTCTGTAGACATTCCTATATTTTAATTTTATTTTATAAATATTTTCATTTTCTGTGAAAATTTTAATGAATTAGTCTTTAATATTATATGAAATTCGATTTGGCTTTTATTAAATCATTTAATTGAATGGATTTTAAGGATAAAAGATTTGAAAAAAGTGCCAAAACATTGATTTGTTTAATGTATTGAAATATGTTTTGGTACTCAAATTAAACCAAATGTTTAACGAATAAGACTTCAAATTCAAAAACTGTATTATATTCCAGGCGTTGATAACTGTATTTTATGGCCTAATATTTAAATATGTTTTCAATAAATAGATTAATAAATGACAGCAACTTTTATTTACCCAATCCCTGCCGAATGTAGACCAGTGGTCATAAGTTATGAGTTCAGCGATTTTTAGAATTTTTTTTCGGTTGCTATGGTTATAACAACGCGTTATTATGACCCCTACCATCGATTCCTTATTATTGTCCCCTTTTAAGATCGCAATTTTAGAAAAATAATATATATGGACTCAAAGCTACATAATATAACCATATTTTTTGTCTTAAGGTGTAACACAATTTTTTTTGTAATTCTCATTAATTTTGTTGTCTTCATTCAAGTGAAGGGCTAAAATTGCTCAAAATTGTGTTAAACATGGTAAAAATGAAATGGTAAAGTGTGAAAAGAAAGTCCGTTCCTCAACTTTAGTAATCTTTATACTTTATCATTGAAATTACTAATGGA
>JAQIXI010000808.1:0-18109 GCA_034700165.1 Galumnidae sp. Gr-Ori-00277 | reverse complement strand
ATATTAAATTAACAATTAGACCAGGATATGATTCTTTGGTAATTGAATAAATGAAGACAAATAAGTTTCAATAATTATATGGTTTTATTGGGTTAACAACGATTCGGACACACATTAGTTCAGAAAAGTTTTATTTATAATTCAAAAGATTTTAAGACTATATTTAAAAAGAATTCGATTCTATTCTTACATATTTTGAAACTTAAAATATTGACAAAAAATTAAATAATTTTAAAGTTAAGAATTAAAATAACAATAATTGGAATGAATTATAAACAATAAATATATGATTTGAAGCGAAAGCATTCAATTATCTCTAATTAATTCAGAACTGCTTTTCTTTTCGTGAGAATTCCTTTTACTCTCTGAATACCAATCGTTTTCAGTAATTGTATTTGAGTTGCGTTTAAGAGATACGTGCAAATGATCCAAAGGCATAACTTCACTACCGATTGAAAAAGGAGTTGTCGGCGAACAGTTACTGTGACCCGAATTTGTGGAACCGGCAAATAAACCAAAGTTAAGATTTGTGGCCGCACTCGGAAACACCGGAAAAATACTGCCGTACGGCGAACCAAACAGACTTCGAGGAATAGAAGAGTTTAGATTCTGTGAGTATTGACTGCTAAGATTAGTGCCGACCGAACGCGAAGAACCAATTGACGGACGCGGAGAAGTTGAGACCACATTTGTTGTCATAGCACTGACCAAAGGGGGCGGAATTCCCACCGTATTATTAGATATGTTCGTCAACATTGAGAGAAAGGGCTGAGAATTTTGATTTAGTGATGTATTACTCGGATGTGAATTAAAATGTGGCGAACATTTGGTGTTACTCTTCATTGAAATGTCTTTCGATGTGTTTTGGTTCGGTTTGTAAGCCATTAAAGAAGGGTTTTGTGAATTGTTTTTAGCACTCGATTTGTGTTCATCGATGCTATCGTTATCAGAGTTATTGCAAACCTTTCTCTTTCCATTAGTTTGTGCTCCACTACTGACCAGTCTTTCAATTGCTTGGAGTACATCCCCTTCGCATTCTTTCAGAGCATTTGACAAAACATTGGTTTTCAGATTTGGAAATACTTTACTCAGAATATCAATACTCGGAAATTTAGAGCTCGACTTCTCTTTATTGGAATCGACGGACTTTTCTGAAGTCGGATTGAGTTTAGTTTCAGAGCTTTGTTCGTCTTCTGATGTGTTTTCCTCCTTTTCATTGGAAACATTGATGTCATCGCTTTGAGTCCCGAATTCGTCGGATTCGTTGGTGTCATCGGATTCACCGCTATTTACAATAATGTTCTCCTCATTTGTGACCACTTTTTCAATCTTTTGCCACTCTTTTGATTACAAGAAAAGGAAAAATATATAAATTAAATATAAAAGATATGCGATAATTGAAGACTGGATTCAAGTGGTCATAAGTAACCAAAAACAGATTCAAATAGAGTCTGGCATTCAATTTGTGACAAAAACAGATAACATTTGACTGCATATCGTATGTTGTGTTCAATAATCAATTACACAAAACATTGTATTGAAGTCCTATTCTATGTCTGTATTATTTCAATAGTAGTTCGCAGACAATCCAAGCAATTGATGTCAAACACAGCGATCGTAATAACGATTCACAAATAGTTTGGTTATTCTATCAATAAAGTCGAGACTATATATAAATACTAATAACTGTCCGCTAAATAAATTGCATACAATCGACAAATGAAGTAAACTCTGAACGACTGTTGCAAATAGTTTTACATTAATCTCACGAACAACTGTTTTCCCATCTCTTCTGCTTTGGATCAACTTTTTATTCATCTTTTTATATCAGAATATTCTTTAAAAGATAATAATAACAAAAAAACTGACTCAAAAGCAAATAATGTATTAAACTTTAATACATTATTTAACTCTTTAATAATTAAAGAGTTTCTATTTTTAAAGAATATTTGGATTTCAGTTTATTTATGTTAAAAATAAAATGGTTTTCATTGCAATTATAATAAATATTTTAGTGTTTGACTCACTTTATATTCAACGAACAAATGAATGGTTTTTGAGAGTAAATCTATTTTGGAATTTATTCATTACTTTTGTTGTCGACTCTATTAATTGAAATGATTAGACTTAATCTTATATTAAAAGAACACTTTCTGTGCTAATGATGTGTTGGCTCTTATTTATTAAAATAAATTTTCAATTCATATGCAAATGGGATCGAAATTATTCATTTTGAAAAGTTACCCATATTTCGAATTCCTGTTCAACTATTAAATCGTTTACTCAGCTTTTAAACTGAAACTTTAGAGAAGAGAAAGAGCCCTACAATGAATGCTCTCCATTGAGAGGAACTGGCAGTCAGTACTGGTGTCGACAATATTAAATTTTTGCGTTAATTTATCACAGCTTTGGTATTATATTATATATTATATGTTAATTTTGTTGAGACCAATAACTATATATAATATATATATTGTAAGATAATATATTATACTTTGGGAGAGAGACTCAACACAATTGTCATTTATGTGAGAGATGTGTGACTTTTGTCCACATATTATATATAAAAGTATTTCACATATATTGAGTCACATCTTTTGTGTTTCGTATTGAGAAAACTTCAAAAAATTTCCTCATAAAGTATGAGAGATGGCTCACAAAATCTTTTCTTATTAAGTGTTCTCTCTCTCTCTCTCTCTCTCTCTCTCTCTCTCTCTCTCTCTCTCTCCGCTATGAAATTCCTATCTATCTATCATTCTTTCATTCTTCACATAAACGTTAAATTATATTTTGTTTTGTGAGAAGACATAACACACATCAGTGCAGAGAACAGTATATTAGCGAATAGAGAACAGTAGAGAAAAGGATGGGTAGAGAAGAGAATAAATAAAGTACTACTATATTGTTTGCATTATATGATATGATATGATATCGCTTTTAACTATTATTATGTTCTATACTATAGGGTTTCCAATAATTTAATGTTTTATCGGCCGATATCTAACTTTTATAGTCAGAAATCTATATTATATTTAATGGCAAAACAAAAATATTTTTATTATGATTTGCAACTTATATATAACTCGAAATACAAATAGTTTTCCTTTTAGTAAAGAGTGCACTAAACTTTGGTCAGTCTTTTAACAAAATCATTGATTAACTACTTTTTGGCCATTTGTCAGCAGTATTTCAATTTGCGATTGCATTTCAATTTCATAGTTATTGTCCTTTTTGTGCAGAACTCGAGTGGCACTCATTCTCGCGAAACGAAGCAATACTTAAAGAGTGAACAATGAATATACAAAAAGCATAGACTGGAAACTGAAAAATTGCTTCAAATAGATTATAATATGACATCCGATCACAACAAGTGATGTTTCATTTGATTGAATTACGATTATTACTGTTATTACTTTATTATCGTCAGACTTATGAATAGAACTTCAAATCAAAGCTTTCAAATGTTTCGCAGAAATCAATGAATGAATAAATGAATTGAAACGAAAAATGTATTACAAAACATAATATCTTATTTGTCAGTTCAACACAAAGGCTAAGAATAAAGTTTTAAATTTTTTACTTCGATTGAGACACAAACATAAGAGACAATAGGTTTGGTGACCCCCTAAAGACCTCCAATGATGTGATTTGGGCACAGATTTGCAATAGTTGTCAACAGTAGTAAAGCAGACATCAAATTGCGTACAACTCCTAACTGTCTTTCTTTCAACAAATCTATTGAAATGACTGAAAAAAGTTCTTTTCGTTTCTTTTTTTAAGGGAAACCTTTTTATTCATAGAGTATATGAATGATGAGAGGGAGAGACAGAAGAGAGAAAGAGAGAGAAAGAGAGAGAGACTGGGGAGAGACCACTCTCTGGCCTCGAGTAAGTTTTAGAAACTATAGTTTGTATAAAGTCGTCTAAACTCTGGTTTAGAAAATAGTATATGAAGTCGAGTCTGGAATATAATGTGTGCCTTCAATAACAGTATATAATATAAATTGAGTCCATAAAAGAGGAGCTAATCTATTGACTAGTTTTCAGTAGTCGTTGTCGAGTAGTTTTCAGTAGTTTTTCTACAATAAAACACACGTTCACTAACTTTAAAATGAAGTGAACGCTAAGGCATACACTTTGTAATGCCTTCATATACACTACTGTACTTCACAACTGTCCACTCCTGTAGTGCTCTTTTGGCCCTTTTGTGAATTCTTGTGCCTATAATCTGTCAAATATTTCATTTTGAAGTTTAAACTCTCAGAAAGTCTCCAAAATTGAAAGTTTCGTCAAATATTTTATCGGATGACAAACGTATGATTTCCCCAACTCTTGTGTTAAACTATGATTTTTTACTATTTGTTGCGCTCGCACTCCAATTATGACAGATTTCACAGAATCTCCAATGAAAGGCAGCTGTCCCTCTCTTCCCTCTCTTCCCTCTCTTCTCCTGTCACTGTCTTCACTGAACACTACATTCACTAAACACTCTTCAGATGCAAAGCTTTTTTCAAATTATATATCAAATGAATACAACAAAAAAAGTTACAATTAATCCACTTTAGAGCGACCGGCAATGAATGGTAGCACAGCCTCTGAGTCTCTTATTTTGCAGGACTTGTCAACATTTCAATGACGAGTTTTTTTAGAAACTTTTGTTAAAAATAAAACTATTATTCTTTGCTTTTAGTTTCAAAAGAATACAATTATTGAATGAGTTTTGGAAATCACGTCTTTCTTAACAACTTTTCAAAGCTTTCAGTTTATGATATAATAAATGATAAAAAGAACTAATTTTTCTAATATTAATACAAATGTATGGAAACAAACCTTTAGTCGATTCGCGATTTTGATCAATAACTGAGTGTTGATTATCTGTTGAGTCGGTACCCATTGGCGGTGATTTCTCCACATATTTAGAGGCATTGATGGGTTCGCCTGATGGGGACGAGCACTCAGATGTTGACGGTCTCTCTACAGCTTCTCCAGAGGTCGGACCTCTTCTGTTTGCCTTCAGATCCGAACAAAAATTAATTAATTTAGTAATGCTTTCAATGATTACAAGAATTAAATAATTGATAAATACTTGAATTATTTGAGCCATAGCTGCAGAAAAGGTGAAGCCGGCCCTATGCATCGCTACTAAACCCTCGTGACATCCATATAGAAGACCCAATTCCCTTGCTTCATTTTCTTCCTGAGCCTTCATTTCCGAAATCTTTAAAATAGCTTTAAAAATAATATAAAAATGAAAATACCTGTTGTCTTCTGAGTGCCACCTGAGCCGCCATAACTCTTTGTCGTTCTGCAATGAGTGTGCACTTAGCACAGGAACAATCTTTCCAACGACAATATCGTTTGTGACCCTATTTTACAATTAATATTTTTTATGGTTTTGAAAATAATTGAATTTTAAAAAAAGAAAAGTATTGTAAAAGACATTACCTTAAGAGCGGAAACGACCCCATGGTTGCGACACCTAGCACATTTGGGAGTGCGTTGATACCTCTCAGCTGCAGACCTCATCATGAAAGGCGGCGGAGCAGTCGGTGGCGATGAAGTGGAGCGACCACTTCCTGGAGGGGGTGAGGAGTCGATTGAATTATAAGTCAAAGTTCTGTTTGAGTGCTCTGAAGACAAATTAGTGACCGAATGAGTGGCCGAACGATCGTTAGGTAGTGTCGAAACACTTGAAAAGTTCATATCTTCGACAATAGCAATGAGTGAATAGAATGATATGATCTGTTCATCGAATGCAATGATAACATGAAATGCACGTGTCTTTAGTCTCTTTTATCGCACATCAATAGCAACGGTAAAGCACTCGATGCGCAGCCAATGGTTAGTGCCATCGATGTCTATACGGCTAATACACTCATTTCATTGGTTATTCTACCTTCAGATCAATAGAATCTGTATTCACTCTATGACTACTGTATTACCACTTATTTGTTGCATTCAATTCTTTGAGGGTTCCTCTCATTTGAAGATATTCTTCATATATGATGTCATCTATTGGTCGCAATTCTCAATTGAGTCCTGCAATTCATTTCCAATATTTTCATAATTTTGATGAAATGATTTCCATTTTAATAACAAATCGATGCAATAATATCTATCGGTGCAGTGATATTCACTGAAAAAGGTTCAAACTTGGTAAAAATATAATGATTTGTTTGAAACTAGCCATGAAAGCATGCTCTTGGTCAATAATTATAACAGGGTCGATTATTTAATACAAAGGATGTGAAATGTTTTGTTATACTTTCTGAATGCGCTGACCAAGTACATGCATTGACCAATGGTTATTTTCAAATAAACCAGTATATATATTTTAACAAGATAAACTCTTTTCAGAGAGTTTTATTTTAGGCTAGTTATTTTCAAAGATTGCGCTTTGATTTTTGAGCAAGTAAAAGATATATACAGAAATATTGTTGATATATAAAGTTTATTTGCGGTTTTGATTAAATTCATTTGTTTGAACTTTTAAAGACATAATTGATATCCATTGGTCAGTGCTTTTACTTTATAATAAAGAGTTGACCATGATACAACGTATAGGAAAGGTGATTATTTTATATATAAATCACTATTAAAAGGTATGATATTTAAATAAACTTGGTAATGGTATTTAAGAATTAATATAAAAGTGCCCCAAAATAACTACCCTAAGTTTATTACATCGTTTTGTTTGAAATAAGTTATTATAAATCTTTCCTTGCTCATTACTATAATGACATATATGAATAAGTTTAATGTGCTTGCTCATGTCACATAACGTACGAACAAAATGTACTGAAAAGTTGTACTAAATAATCGACCCTGATTATAGGAAAATATTTCATGCCCTGTCCCTAATGAAAAGGGTTGATTTAAGATCATTGATAAAAAATTTCAAAATGAAATTATTCACAAAAGAAAGTTTGAAACTATTTTAAAATCGAAATTTACTGACTCTCAATATCCAGGAAAATATTGGAAATCTCTGACCTAGATTAATAATAACTACTAATTTTGTTTAATGTTTTTAATTTAGTTTAGTTTCTTTCAAACTATAATATTATTCTTCAAATTAGAAGTTATTAATTAAATATAATTTATTTATTTATATATGATTTATATATTTAAGTTCATTCAAAAAACAATTTGAATAATATTTATAAAATTAAATATTTATTATAAATTCATTAATATTTTACTCTTATTTAGTGTTATATATTTTTAGTCACATTTTGTCTTTTATTAATTAAAATTTAATTATTTTCTATTAATAAAAACTCATAAAAATTCTATTAAAATAAAGAATATTCTGTTATAAATATTTAGAAATGACTCATAACTTAACCAAAAGATGTCGCCATTTATTATAAATTATAAGTTTGGTTTAATTTCTTGAATTTAGACAACCAGTGTTCAAAGAGGCAGCAATGTCCTTTTAGGTGTTTTTTTTAAGTAATACTTTACGTGATATCAGCCTTTAGCTTGGTCAACCTCACGCTATAACTCATTAATGGTTAAAATGAGTCAAAAACAGTTTGAATTTTCAAAACAAAAATTCTTTTTGAGCGCAAAATTCAAAACTTGTTTTCACTTATTTTTGTCAACAAATTTGTATTCAATAATTCACTCCTTGTTTTCAAGATCCTTTCATTGAATACTATTAACGAGTTATAGCGTGAGGCTAACCAAGCCAATTGTTGAGCTATTGGTCAATTAGAAATCAGTATTTGAGAAATGAGTTGTTTAGATACCTTGTTTCTATAAGAAATCAATTAATACCAGGGATGGCAAATGAACTCGATTTCCAGAGGGGTATTTGGCAAAATACCCCACACTGGAGGCCAAAAACCTCGACAGACCTAGTGCTTGTCCATAGATGTCATGTTAAGGTTTTCAAAATCACAGGGGGGGGTATTTTGGCGATTTTTCGCTCCAGGGGGGTATATGGGTAATTCCCCCCTATTTGCCATCCCTGATTAATACCAAAGAACTAAATTTATTATTTAAATCATATTATTTACAGTTTTCACAAATATTGCTATTTATTGCAAAAATGGGTTATTTTCGATTGTTTAAGAGATTTAAAATTTCCATTAGAATCCCCATTGCCTTCCTTGGTATTATAATTTCATATCAATATTTCCTTATCATCAAAGACCTGCAAAATACTTTGGTCTCTGCTCAGGGGTGTATTAGGCTATTTGATTTTGAAAAAACGCTAAAAAATCGAATATTAGGTGTTTTTTTTAGGTGTTTTTCCTTTTAAATACATACAATTCAATTATATTTAGCGTATTTTATCACTTTTAAAGCATAAAATTAAGAATTTTTGACAAAAAAGCGACATTTTTAAATTTGGGAAAAATTGAAGTTTGAAAAAAGTCACTCTAAAAACTCGTTTTTTGACGTTTTAACCCATTTTTGTTGTGTTTTCTGTTACTTTTCTTAATAATTCTAAACAGCCATTTTTCGTTCATTTTTTCCAATTTTTGAATATTTTAGCCAAAAATATTTTAGCCAATATTTTAGCTTTCGCGCCAGCTGGGGTTCTCTCGCGCTCAGGGGAGTATTTTGCCGATTTTTCGGCTCCAGTTGTATTTTGAAATACCCCCCTATTTGCCATCCCTGCTTTCATAACATAGCTTTTGCTGTGGTTCCTTACTTCTGCCGCTCACTGTATAAAGATTTGGTTAATGAGTTCATAAAACCCGACTGTTCACAAAATTGGAGTTCATAAAAATGGGTATATTTTTAACATTACCTCTATGTAATGGTTCTGAAATCTTAGCCTATGTTCATAAAACCGGATTAGTTCATAAAAATAAACGTTCACACAAATGGCAGTGGAGTGTAATATCATATATGAATAGTTTTATTTGCGTTTCAAATAATGATTTTCAAATAATTAATTTATTGTGGATTTTGTTTCCGACGGTTATTACAACAATCTATGGTTTAAATATTCGATAGCATTGAGATGTATTCACATAATTGTGGAAATGATTCAAATTTATTTTATAAAAACATATTGAATTCAACTCATTTCCACAATTTTGAGATAAAAGATAATGGGTCATTTAAATTGTAACTTGAGAATTTAACCTTGGTCAGATGAATGTATTACGGGAAATTTTTAATAATAATCAGAAAATATTGGTTAATTGAGGAATAATTTTCGAATCAATGGTCGGATGAGGCAGGGAATAGTGAATGAGGCTTTCGTTAGAGTCAATACAAATTAATACAAATTATTAAAATGTTTTTTATTATAAAAATATACTCAAATTAATATAAATAAAATTACCCTTGATTATCCAATGCTTTTAAATTGATTCAATTTTAAAGTTTATTTCTTAATTTTATTGTCTTTAAATGAGTATATATTGTATGCAATACTAGAATACAAAGAAATATAGTATCGGATTATGGACTCATATACCGTATATGATATACGGCAATGATTTTAAACATAACACTACTCTCTGTATTTGTCACTATTTGTCACTTTCTTTACTAATTATATTATCTTTAATATTAAGAGCTATTAATTAATAATTAATAAAATGAATAAATTTTACCCAGAACACAACTAAGATAAAGGCTACTAAAAACACCGTTCAGTGTTTAAATCTTATATTTTAATTGTGTTCTGGGTAAAATTTACTCATTTTATTAATTATTTATCAACACAACTACCAAGCGATTAATTCTAATATTAATTAATACTTTTAATAAAATATTTGAAAGGATATATAATTTTAATAAATGACTCACTTTTTATACTTTGATTTTAATGATTAAATACTTGTTTAGATCAGATCTTATTCTAAAATTATTATTCCGTGAAACAAGAGAACAAAAGTCTTGGATAACTCTATCTCTTACTTTTCAATTGATTTTATTTTTTCTTTTAAAAAGTAAAACAAAATTGTGTTAAATATAAAAGTTTGAAATCATCGAAAAACTTGAAAATGAGTTGAAAAGTGATTATTCTGATCATCCCTTCATTTTTTATTCAAAAATCATAGAAATATTCAAATTTCTATTTTATGATTCAAATAAATTCAAATAATGTATTGAAATATTCTCTTCTTGTGATTCGGTCTTTAACTGTGAGGTTATATTTCTTATTGAGTAGTTATGTCTGCTTTGGGAGCCATCGATTGAGCAAATGATTTAAAGCTAAGAATATATATAAAATATTGGATTTAAAGTCGTGTATAAAAATCCGATTATAAATAACATCGAAAAAAGCGATTGATTTTTCCTAAACTAAAATTATGCAAAATATGAGCTCAGAATTGATTAGTTATGTTTCTGTTGAGTTAGAGTTAGTTTGAGATCTTCTGAAACCACATTTGATTACAAGCGTTGAAGTGAGAGGAATATTGAATGGTCTGTCGCCAGAAGGAATCGGCAGCCAATGAATTGGTGGCGAAACACAACTAAACACTTATTATTCATGAAGTGTTTGATCGCATATATTCCGTAAAAAATTTTATGATCCAAATGTAGTTTAGTTTAACCACTGATTCGTTTAACTCAGTTTCGTTTGCGATCCCTTGAGTCCAACACAACCCAAACCTTTATCGGAGAGAAGTGAAGAGTAGTGGCAACGAATAGACATTGTATTAATAAATCTGCATTCGATAAAAGTGAACAGCAATTGATTCGCTCCATAAGAATATCAAATTAGCTTTCGATCCAACCCTTGTTTGTTATTCGACTTGTTTTCAATTTGAAGCAAACCTGCGGTCACTCCTTATTAGCTGTTTCTCACAATTTTCAATATTCTATTAATATTTGTTTCACGATTTGTTCAGCGATTCCTTTCATAAAATTTCGAAACTTATATTAGTTTTGTTCTGATTTTTATTCACAATTTTTTTTATTTCTATTTTATTCTCTTTTTTTATTTCTTTATGTATTTTGAATGTATTTATCTGTGAGTTATTTAATGTCACATTCTTTTCACCAAAAAGATATGACACGTTATGACTGAGCCATATGTGAGAGCTTTGGTTACACTACTGTTAATCGAATTATGGTTTCCATTGTGTGCAAAGAAGGCTCAGTTGATCAGTTCGGTACAAATGTTGACATTAGACTCAACTAAATTGATTTACTGCAGACCTTATATTGAAAATCCTCTCCGACTTAACCATACGAATGGTGTTATTGTTGGATACGAACTACTTTTGATACTCACTTCACTTATTCTTCATTCTGTTGACTAACGACTGATTTTATCATTTTTTTATCTTTTATTTTGGAAAAGTGTCTCATATTTTGATAACAGAAAACATTTAAAGCAAAGGTTTATAATTTCATTCAATAAATATAACTTTTGAGTAGAATTTTTATAGGAATGTTTCAAAACAGGAATCATCTGTTTATGAGGTTTGTTGTCAGTAGAGAATAGAGATGTAGCACATCATAGCACAGAATGTAATAAAGTTTGCACTTCTGGCATTTCATTCTTGTACCTCCTATAGACAAATATCCAGCTCTTGATTAAGTGTACAATATATCCAAATAAAGTTATATAGAGTTTGATGTAAAGACTGTTGAACCCCTTGTTATGAGCCAAGTGTGAAGTATAGCCGCTTCTAACACACCTCTAAGCGATACCTACTTTTGATGCGCTTTTGCTGTAAAGCATGAATTCAATGAATCTCTAATTCAAACAGAATTTCAATATTCATCTCTAATTGCAATATTAGGAGAATGTCCTTCGTTTCAGTTAATTAAGTTTATTCAATGCGTTATAATTTAATTTGAGATAAAATATTTATTTGCTTTTGTATGAGAATATCTCACAATATATGAGACTCACTGTTATATTTGTGTCAATAAATGTCTGTAATTGTGGTTACAGAACATAAAACTCATAAAATTAAAAACGGAATAAACGGTTACACAAACTAAAGATCTAATTTGAATATTGATTTAAATCTTTAGCTTAAAATTAGTATAACTTTTATTCAAACACTGATTCCTATTCATTAGAGCACTGGTATAACAGCACAGAAAGCGTTGAGCGTTAAGGCGTGTAATAGCATCGCATCTAATTGACTGGAAACGGGTTACCACATGTCAATTTGACTGACAGCCTGTCCCATATTCTATTTGAAAGCTTTACGAAAGGCTATCGTTCTCTCTCTCTCTCTCTCTCTCTCTCTCTCTCTCTCTCTCTCTCTCTCTCTCTCTCTCTCTCACCCACTACTCACTCAACTGAATTGTGTTGAGGATAACCCGAAGCGTTTGTTTCCCTATGAATGAGAGAATTTAGAGGCAGTTATACTCACTTTATATATGATATTGACTGCACTCTCAGTAACTCTCAGTCACAGTATGTGTATGTGTTGTGATTGTGTGTATATTTTTGTTAGAATTTTCCTGCTTTTAAGCCAAACTTTATTTAGACAAACATTGAAATCCATATCAATTTAATAATCTGATTGCTTTCCATCGCTTTTTTCAGCGTTTCTTTCGTTTGCAAACATCTGTTGTCAGCATTATATTAGTGTAAATGTTGTGAATTGATGTACAGCACTGATGTGTCTCAGCATTTGATGCATCCATTAGTCTATATTTTCCTTTATATTTCACAATAGAAATGTGATACAAACACATATGTCATTCATATGCCATATATTTTCACTTAACAAATGCTTTTCAATTCTTAAATGTTTAAATCGCTTTTAGTTTTATGTAATGTTTTTATTGGATCCCTTCCTAACATATTCTCAGTACTGATTTGTTGGCTTTTGCTAAAACCTAACGATCTTTTCTATGTTTCATTCCATTTGTCTGAATAAATACTAACAAATTGTTCAAACTTTTCAAAATCTTAGCGAAGACTAACTCATTGTTTTTCTTATTATTTTTAGTCTTCACTCTAATCACAAATACAGTAAAACCCCTCAAATCTCTCTCTTATTTATATCTATTTCTCATTTGACTTTTATTCCGATATAAATATCATTATTAAAAGCAATTATTATTAGAAACTTATTTTCATTGAATTTAAAGATTAGTTGAGCAAGGTGAACCAATGTGAGTGGATATGAGGCAAAGCCTTCATTTGTTTATTAATAAATATGTTTGCAGTGATTCCACTTTTTTGTGAATATTTTCTTTTTCAGACAATTGAGTGAATTAGTGATGAATGTGTGAACCATTTATTCACAGATAGAGTCGAAGTAAAATAATGTAACACAATATTTATAGTTAAGACAGCATTCTATCTATTAGTACATATTGTCGTCATTTTAGCAGTAAGTCCTTAAATGTCAACATTTACTGAGAGTTAAGAGTAAATAGCATTAAGAGTCGAAACAAGACACAGATTTAGAGAGAGATGGAGGGAAAGAGAGAGATGGAGAGAGAGAGAGAGAGAGAGAGAGAGAGAGAGAGAGAGAGAGAGAGAGAGAGAGAGAGAGAGAAGAGGGTCTGTTGAAGTCCAGGCGGATGGCATATCGTCACAACTGTCAATAAAGGCTTCGTTCTATTTTGTGGAACTTTTGTCTGACTCGTCATAAGCAGTGACTGTCGATTGTATCCAATTTCACGACAAAATTGGAAACCCGTGTAGAGCATAATCTTTGCTTAGTATCAGCTTTTATTGGTTTCGATACACAAATACAATACGACATTAAAAACTATTTAAAGGACAGAATTAAGTCTTTCAAATAATTTGCATCGAATTTAATGCAATTATTTTGAATAGAAACTTATGTCTTAACATAACATATATATTAAAGTCCTTTAGATTTCATCTACACATTACTAATGGGTATAAACAGGAATCATAAGTTTCATAACTATAAAATTACAGAATACCATTGAAAACCGGTACTGATTTGTGAGCACTGACTGAGCACTGACTCGCACTCATTCATCTCTATATGATTTAAGAAAAATTATTTATCACTGGTATTGTAAAGTAACAAGCAAAACAAATATCTATTGCGACAGTACCAGGGACATTTTTAAATACCGGAATAGTAGCTTTTGTGTTGTTCTGTTTGAAAATAACAGTTCTCTTAATAATGATATAACGAAAAATCTTAAGTATTTATTACTAAAAGTTTCGTTAAATAAAGAAAATAATAATAATATAATTATATATTAAAAATGAATTTAAATTATTTACAAAAAGAATGAATACTTTGACTGATCAGACGATAACATTGAATGGACGTCCTGTCAATCATTGCATTTACTGCCTCTACTGGAGGCCGGACTACTTCTCCAAGAACTGGCTTCAGTGGACAGATCCACAGCTGTCTCGTGAACTGAATTTCCACGAACTTCTTTGAAGGCCGACATAGAATTAGGACTGTCTGCTCCATTCTGTAACATGACATTAGCCGCACCGGCCATTGAAACTGTGCATTGACTACAACCGGATGGACAAACAGAACTGGTTGAAGCACTTGAGAAAGTGTTGCCAGGGTGAAATAAATAATGAATCGCAGCATTAGGATAGGGAGCTATTGATGGCGTACTTCCGAAGTCCCGATGATATGAATTTCCAGAACTGGAAAACATATTTGGAAATATCGGTGGCGGCGGTGGTCCTAATGGTGTGCTTCGCGTCGATGCAAACATTGGATTAGATGCCGATAATCCCATTCCAGAGTTTAATGGAGTGAACGCAGATTTAATCGAACCTAAAATAGGACTCATATTCGCTTCAATTTCTCTTCTCCTCTGAAGAGAATGGCTTTCATTAAATGATGAATAGTGTCCGCTATGATTGTGTTGGAGAAACATCGCGTCATTCAATGATAGGAAGTGTTCAATGGCTTTGACGACATCACCGTTACAGCCCTGAAGGACTAAATCTAGAACTGACCGCTTCTGATGTGGAAATATTCTCGATATAACATCTAAAGAGCTCAGTCTTCCCGGTCTGAAGTCTGCCGGAGAGCTACTGCCCAACTCTGAAATAAGTTGTTGAGGTGTTGGCGGGGGTGACATCGGATGTCTCCGAGTAATTAACTTATTTATGGGATTTTTCATTGCTTTTGAACTTTGACTCACTTTTGGCTCTAAATTATGAGCACTCATTGAATCGGGACTTCGCGACGAAACCCTAAGTTCTGGGGATCGGCTCGAAATGGGTGGCGGCAGAAGAGAAAGAGTGTTCTGTACTTTTTGTGACTTTTCTTTTGACTTTAAATCTTCTATTGATTGATGAAACGGTGAAATATTTTGAGTGCTGTTCACTAAAACAATAACACTTTTTTAACTCTATATATGAGACAATTGTGGAAAGAGAGAGGGAGAGGGAGAGAGAGAGAGAGAGAGAGAGAGAGAGAGAGAGAGAGAGAGAGAGAGAGAGAGATCCTAAGTTTTATATTTATGTTGTGGTCAAGTGTTAGTGATATTCTGTTTCGATTGCAATGTCTGAGCATTTTATTCATTTCTTTTTGTGGAAAATTAGATTATAAGAGAGGTTTGGAGAGACAAAGAGAGACGCCATCGGCTAAACTCAGTATATGTTTGTCTTTTGATACTAATATTTTTCTTTATATTTGGCACTTCGTTAGCACTCATTCCCCACAAAATATCATTCATTAAATTTGATTAAATCTTTTCTGAAAGAATAGCAAATAATAGTAATCTCACCATTGCTTTCAATGATGTTTTCAATTTTCGAATTGTTATCTGAACTGATGTTGTCTTCGGCGGCACTTTCGCTGTCATTCGGATCAAAATCTTCAGATTCGCTGTTATTCGCTTTTTTGTTAATAATCACCGGATTTTCTAAGTCGTCTATAAGCGGTTCCGTTACTTGTATTCCAAATATAGGTCCGGGTGGTAGGAATGTGTTCATAGGAGCGCCGGTGGCCACTGCCCGCAAACCCATCGCAATGGCGTCTTCTGCCGCCTGTTGTCTCTTAAGGGCCACCTTCAGAGTTACATAATTTTGAAAAAGAATAGCAAATGTTGAAAATACATACCTGTGCCGCCATAATTCTTTGTCGCTCTGCAATCAGATTACATTTGGCACAGGTACAGTCTCGGAACCGACAGTGCCTTTTATGGCCTTTTAGCCATGATATCATACCATGATTGCGACACCTTGCACATTTAGGTCTTCTTGCAGTTTGTCCTCCACCCGATCCATTAGAAGAACCTGAACCACCTCTAGACTGTTCGCGAGCACTGATCGGAGGAGAGATTTGTGACATTGCACTCATTGCACTCATAGGTTGACAAATATCATTAGTTTGAGGAACGGAAACATTTATTGGCGTCAAATGGATAGGATTCTGTCCGATGTGACCATTAATTATTCTTTGCATCGATTTAATGGTCAGTCACTTAAAGAGTATATTATGAATGACTTGTGTCGAGGAAGTGCAACAACTTTTAGTTTATGTGTTAATAAAATTGTGATGAATTAGTTTATAGGACAGACATTCATACAAATATGTGATGAGTGATGAGTGAGAATATTAGACCGAAAGAGATATTTTGGCTCAACTCTCAACTCAATAGGAGGAGTAAATGTTGTTTAGATGAGTGTCGGCCCACACACCACGTATTTGAAGGCATTAAATATTGATTCCTTGAACAAACACTGTTTCTTATTGGATGAGTGCCTTCTCTCAAACCAAACAGTTGTTAAAAATGCTTTTTGCAGATCAAACAAAACGGATCCCTTACAAGCATTCATACAATATATGCATTCAGTCCTTAAATTATTGGCGAGTGTTTGTTAGTCAGGTATGCAAACAACACAATACTATTTCAGTATTTCTTTGTCGGAAAGAGTAAAAAAAGTCAAACCGCAGGCATTAACTCAAATGTGTGGCACTTGTTATCAGTCAGTCATTACCATTTAGACAAATTGCCGAACAGAAAGATGTCGACCCCCTTTCATATATTGTATCTCTTAAATCAACTCTCATTTGATACCTATATATCAGTAGCTTCAGAGCACACCATAACTATTGAACTCAAAGTCCCTAATCTCATAAAATTGTCGATTCCTTAAATTATTCATTTAATGTTAATTATATTACAATAAAACGTTAATAAAATTTTGTTTTATTTAATGATATCTTATACTTAAAAATCATTTAATTCTAAACAAACATTTAATAAAAGTTTTGTATTGTGTTTAAGTGATGGAAACAAGTCTTCACTCAAACAATACTTAGCGATACATTCACTTAGAATTGAGAGGACCGTAGGCTCACACAAAACATATCTTTTAGTTTTCTTTTAGAGAAACGCTTTTTTCGTGTATTTCAAAGAATACTAATCTTTGCTAAACTTATTGACAATAATATTATAGTATTATTTCCATCAAATCTATTGAAACTGTTTTTAAATTTCTCTCTTTTTTTTAATATGTTTTTAAATTTATTTTTCTTTTTGTGCTTAAATTACAATATTTAAGAAAATATATTTAATTAAATTATTTTTTACAATATACCAAGTTTACAGTTTTATATTCGTAGCAATATTTAATTAAATTATATTAAAGCATCTATTGATGAAAAAAGAGTAATTCTATACCGAATTACCATGGTACTACCAATGCCTTTTATAATTTCATATAATGTTTTTATTTCTCCATTTTGTGCCAAAATTTTTGAAAAAATTAATTTTAAAAACTGTGGCTTTACATACAATGAAAATATACCTAATTTATGTTATAAGGAATTAATTATCAAGATTTTTTTCATTTACACTAAAACCTCTTCAAACTGAACACTGTGAAACCAACAATCTTGTTCAGTTTATGGAGTTGTTTAGAAGTTCAGTATAGAGAGGTTTGTATTAATTAGTGTTAAAAATATAATGATTTAAAAATAGCTTTATTTTAGGCAATTATTATAATTTAAAGTAAATTAAAATAATTGAATATAAGAATCAATTTTTAGAAAATTATTTAATAATTTGATTGAATTTTATTACATTTTCTAATCGTTAGTTCAATCATTGAATTCTTTAATTAAGTTAAATCATTTAACTTAAATGTAAAAACATTTCTGACTTTTCTTTAAAAAAGACTCATTTCATTCATATTTTTAAAAACTAAATCAAAGTTTAATTCAGAATTATTGAAGTTTTGTCTAAAT
>JAQIXI010000807.1:0-18126 GCA_034700165.1 Galumnidae sp. Gr-Ori-00277 | reverse complement strand
ATACCTAACTATACTTTTCACAGACAGCCCTACAATTTTATCCTTTTTCTCATTACAACCCATAACTCAATTATTTTGAATTCAACAAAAATAAACTCTTTTAATACAAAATTTTATCTAATATTTAGATTTTAATTAATATTTTAAATTGAATTTTATATTTAAATTTTTTAATTTAATTAAAATTGAGCTGAAAATGAGTAAACTTTTGGAGCAAATATTATGAATTGTTATGACATCATTGCCGGCACTTCAACGCAGGTCTTCAAAGTATACGAGAGATGGCATTCGAGTCAATCCTTTGACAGTCAATCGGTTTGTGTTTTGAAATTAAAACTTATTTTTGACACAAATTTCGTTAAATTTAATTCAATTTATTTTAATTAATTGACAATAATTTCAAAGAAATTTAAATCAAAACATTTTAATCAAAATAAGAGACAATTGCCTCGAGTTTTGTTAGTTTTGCCGCTTAACAAACAAAACTATTGACAATCATTATTATTAAGACATCATTTTAAATGATCTTGCAAGATTCTTGCTCATTATTATGGGATTACCATGATTGCTTTATTACTCAAAGGGTTCTTTTTAAAAGCAAAGTTGACTCCATTTTTGTTTGGATTGTTTCTGAGTTTACTTTTAAATTACAAAAAATAAAACATATTTTAAATGATAACTATTTTTTTGATTAAAATTAATATTTTTAATGAAAATAAGTTTATTTTGCGATGAATTCAAAGAGTTTTATATTTGGGAAGAATTATGATTCCGATTATTTGTCCGGAAGAAGACTTCAACACAAGAATTATGAACACCAGAAGAATAAAAGAGTGAAACGTCTGCGAAGAGTCGACACTTCCAACAAAAATAGCAAACATTTAGATAAGACTTTTGACAGAAGACTTACTCTAAAACCGAGAGATAATGAGATCTCACCTCAAAGTTATCGCAAAGATTACGGTCTTTACGCAAACGGGAAGACATCGAATCTGATTCTAAACGACAGAAAACAATTTAAGGCCAGAATTAGAGAAGACTTGTTTTGGATTTTAAATAAGAAAACTCAGAATAAACGTCAGTCCCCTCACGAAAAGGGTTCGGCCATAACCCGAACTAAAGAAAAAGAAACTCAAATTAATTCAACCATTAGTTTAGACACAAAAAGTCCTAAAAGAGAACGCTTTGAGTCGATTCCAAATAGAGATAAATCAAGAATTAGATCCCATGACTGGAATCGAAACCTAAATCTATTGAACGCTAAAAACTTTAGGAAAAATCAGGACATGAGTCAACTCAAGAGATCCAATAAAATCAAAATCGAAACAAAACGTAAAACAAATGAAATGAAAGGCAGCCAAACATCTCAAAGAGTTATGCCATCCCTACCGACCAGTTTGTCGATAGTTCGCAATTTAATGGATGCCTACGAAAGGGAAAGAAAAGATTTGGGAAATAAAATACCAGAGTTTGACATCGATTTAATGACCAAAAATTGCCGTCAAATCAAACAATTCTCTAAAACTTACAAACAATCGATTGAAGAGAATTTAATTAAAATTCAAAAGTCTTTTACTGCCATAAAAGGAACCGACAATTCATCAGAAAAATCAAAGAAAGAAACAACAAATAAACCGAAAGATATAGGTTCTTGGCCTAGCGATCACTCCATTGAATCCTTTCCTGTGGTTCCATACAATCCAAATGAGGTCGTCTTAAAACAATTTGAACCCAAAGTTGGAAATATGTTATCAAGGATGCTTTTAAGTGTTAGTGAGGGTCAGTTCATTGATTTCAATAAACTTTTGTATTTTCTTTTCTAATATTAATATTGTTTTATAGCCTTTAGAGACCTCTCATCGAAATGTGCGGACAAATCATTTTTTGAATGACTTTCAATAGATTTATATAAATATAATTATATTTTAAAATAAAATTAAATATATTTTCGATACTTTATTTGAATAATTGCTACAAATATGGAGTTTTTTTATCACAAGTGAAATGTGTTGACCACTCATTACTCTTTTATTAATTAATAATTAGTTTAAATGGATTTTAATGCATAGCTTTTATGGCATAATTTAAATGGTTTTCGGATTT
The DNA here is from genome assembly GCA_034700165.1 of Galumnidae sp. Gr-Ori-00277. NCBI lineage: Eukaryota > Metazoa > Arthropoda > Arachnida > Sarcoptiformes > Galumnidae > Galumnidae sp. Gr-Ori-00277. The sequence goes on along the minus strand of JAQIXI010000807.1, from coordinate 16,023 downwards.
GATTAAAGTAAAGATTGATTGCAGGATAAGTCCATGAAAAAGACGTTGGCGTAAGAGTTCATTAAATACTTATAATTACTCTTTTGATTAGAAAAGTTTCTCAACATTTTTATTGATTTCTAAACAGAAAAAGAAAAACTTAATTAAAAATTCTGTATTTATTTGATTGAAAAGAGAAAAAAGAGATTTTAATTTTATGATAAAATAAAAAAAGAGTTTTAACTGAATTTAATTAATTAAACTATTAATCAAACTTTTCATCAGAGCTTTTAAGAGAAAGAAAAGTAAATTTCAAAACAAAAGAAACGAAATCTTTGACCGTAAACGGAATGACTCGTAAATAGGATATGAATATTTGAAGATGGATTGCATCAGAGCACAGACCATACCTTCCATATGCTGTTCCATAGATGTGTCTCAAAGCGTATCAAAGATAATATTTCGATATATTATGAATGGTTTACCCTCTCTTTGGTTCATAGTTTTAAAATGAGCCTCAAATTGATGTAAAAAACAGTATTTAGCGATTGATTTCATTTTAAAGCGGAAAAGGAGTCCTAAAATTGCTATAAAATTATGATAGAGTTGTGACCAAACCTTACATTAAATAAATATTACATAATTTCAATGGTTTTATGCCTCATATAATGAAAACGTAATCAAAATCTAATTTTGAATTCAAATCCCAAACACGTGTTATATAAGAATAGTATCGCAAATGATTCGGAGAATTATTGCCAACACAATGGGAACGGGAGTAAAGCAACAGGTGATAAACAGGGGCATCGACAAGCATTGGCAAGCATTACCAAGCTGAGTTAAAGCTGAGTCAAATCACGCTCATCAGCGCAGAAACATCCTTCAACCGTTTGCTTGACGTGAGCTATTTATGCAATATTGTGACGAACAGCACAACCACTCAATAGTTATTTTGTGCCATACATTCGTGATTCCATACCTAACAAACTATAGGCTCGGCTTCACATTTAAATATAAGTCTTTTTTTTCTCAGTTCAAAAGTCATTAATATTGTGTCTGTGAACAGCTATTTTCAAATCGTGTGCTCTTTCGGCACAACATTATTCGGTAGCGGCTATTATACTATTCCAACACATTTTTTCTATGGATAGGGTTTTTCAAAGAAACTAATTTTCTATTACTTAAGAATTGTTATTATTTTTAAAAAAATATTCAATTTTCTCCTTTTTATTCATTGGATTTAGGGATATCTTTACCTATACCTCTATTTTTGTAAAATAATGTTATTCTGTGTCACAACGAAAGAGCATTTTTCACTAAAAATTACTCATTTCTCAGAAAATTAATTTTATTTATGAATTCATGAATTCACAGCTGAGATAACTTAATACTGAGTCATGATATACATGATATAAGTCAAAGTATATACACGTCTATACACTCATACCTTTACTATAAATACATGGAAAAGATTTGTGTGAGAATGTTTTAAAAATATTGCTCTTGGCTTTTCTAACAATCAATTAATTGTTTTTGAGAGGAAATGCTTCACCTGTTAGTCGGCTATGAATTGCAAGACAAGAGAAAAATATCTATTATTATGACTTAAAAGTGAACCGAAATTACAAAACGTTTTTCTCATTCATTGCAAGTATTAATTATTTAACTAAAAAAAAGATTTAGTATTTATGCCGAAAATGTGATTTTATTAACACTGTTGGAACCATTCCAAGAGGTTATTGACTGCTGATCTTGGTCACTTTGCCTGTAACAAGAGTATTGTAATAATGAATTCCAGTTAAAAGAATTGTTTTCTTATCATTTCTATAGAAATTCATTTTTATTTTTCTCTGATCATAAGTGCGATAATTTGATGATTTGCAGGTTTATATTCAAATTAAGAGTCAATTATCTCTTTTTAATGATAAAGAAAAATCAAATTACAATAAATTTTTGATGAATAATGTGTTATAATTGCCATAAATGCAAATCAATTGGGAGTTCTCCCAATCGGGTCATAAGAATCTCATAGAAAATGACCTAAACTTGAATTGAAAATATCTATTATTTATAATATTTTTCAACACAATTTCAATACACATTTACAACGCAATTGTGTTAACTTTACTAAATTATTTTCAATTTTCAACTCTTAGACCGCATTTTAGTTATTTGAGCGCATTTTAGACATATTTTAGAATATTTGAGCTAATACTCAATCACCTCAATTATAAGGTTTGACTTTGGGTTCCCTTTATGTGTGTGTTTGACATTTGAGCGATCAGTTATACCTGAGATAATTATATACAAATAGAAAGAGAGAAACATTTTATTCAAATAAGTTTTTGTTTTGATTTTTACAAGTTTTTAATGTCTGGTATTTTACGTCAAAACTGTCTCTCAATATAACGATTACTTTTGAACCTAAACTTCAAAACAACAGATGTTTTGACTTAAAATATTTATACGATTTTTATTCTTTCGTTTTATTTGTTTCTTTGATTTATTTCGTGTTCTTCTCATTCGGTTCATCTAAAAATCAATAAGACTTGTAATTTAGTAATAAATCTTTTGATGAGCGCCCACTTCACACCACTCTTCGCACAGAATAATTGTATTTATAATTTGAAGCACAAAGTTTTAAGAGTTTTAATGTTCACACTTTTAATGTTTAAGTTTTAGCCTATTTTTGAGTCGTTTTTATTCAAAATTTTGTAATAAAACTTTGATTATAACCTGTCTGTCAGCCACTGATCAGGAACTTAACAGAATAGACATTTCACTACAATTTATTGCTATTCATTGCAATCTATTGCTATCTATTGCTATCCTGGTATAATTAAGACTCACATTTACTAAAGTTAAGCTTTGATTCCCGTTAAGTATATATTTGTATATATGTGCATATATTTGTGCAAGCTCATTCAATATATAAACGCGAGATTCGATTTGGAACTCAAACTTTAAAAGTCTTTTTATACAAAACTATAATTCAGTTAATAAATGTTTTTCGCATAAATCTTATTGAAGACAACTTTTCCTCAAATCTGATGGTTTTCACTATAATCTTTATAGTTATAGCTATTATCGGAGGAACTGTTTTGGGAATAGAGTTGGAACGGAACTACAAAATCTCTGAACACCCGTTGTATCGAAAAATGTGGTCAAAACTAGGAATACGAAGAGCTCAGGAAAATGATAAAGAAAACGGCGCTAATAAAGAAGAATCTGACAAATCTGAATAGTCATCCAATGGCACAGACAATGACATCAATTTTTAAAAGTTGCAAAATTTTTTAGAAAATTAATTTTTATACAAATCTATTTCATATTTTATAAAAATAAACTTTGAAACCAAAAATAATCAATTTTTGAATAAATTAGAAATTAATAAATACCGAAACCTAAGAAACTTTGTTATGATTAGAAATTTGAATTAGAGTTCGAACTTTTTCCAACCCTTCCCTTCCCTTCCCTTCCCTTCCCTTCCATTCCATTTCTTCCTTTTACTATTCTTTCCCAAAACTACATACAATACATTCCCTTTCCTTATTCTTTCCGAAATGGCTTTTCCCTTACGGGTCCCTTAAGAGTTAGGGGTAAAAAAGTCCAAACTCTACTTTGAATTATAGTCGAATATCAGACTCCTATTAGGCTCTATAAAAGTCCATAAAAACTTATTCGAACTTATTTTTAACTTGTAACTTAATACTATTTACCTCTGAAATAGTGGCTATAATTTAAATTCTAAGCTCTGGTTATGATATGTAATACACTTTAGTTTATTAAAATATATTATCCGATAAATTTTGACTTATATTTTGTTAAGTATGTAATTGTCATAATTAAATTGTGCATATATATATGCAAGCTCATTCAATAGATGATAGCGTGACAATTCTATAGGAATTCAATTTAGTGCTCAAACTTTTAAATTCTTTTTAATACAAATCTATACTTCAGTTAATTAACGTTTTTTGGATAAATCCTATTTAAAGAGAACTGTTCCCCAAATATTATGGTTTTCTTTGAACTTTTGTCAGTTATTATATTCGTCGGAGGATTTGTTTTGGGAATAGAGTCGGAGCGGAACTTCAAGATCTCTGACAACTCAATGTATCGATACATTATGTCATCATTTGGTCGCGAAATGGCAGCCGTTGGGCACAGACTTGAAAAAGAAAACGGTGTTCAAAGACAGAATTCAGAAGTGAATAGACAAGAATCTAATAACTGAAGTCATTCAATGGCACAGACAATGACATCAATGTTTAGAAAAATCGAAACATTTTATATAAAATTTATTTTTTATATAAATCTCTTTCTGTCTTTAAATTCATATTATTTTATAGAAATAAATGATTGAAATAAACTTTAAGCACAAAAATATTAAATTCTTAAATAATATTTTATTAATTACCGAAAAATAACTTATGATATGTAAGTTTCTAATGACTTATTCTTCAGTCAATACAATTGACTCCATTTTTTGTCAAATATTAGTTTCTAATCTTAAATTGGGTTTAATTTACAAAATGTTTTTCAGTAAAGATTTCAATGGATTTAATAAAAATATTATTGAATCGAAAAGAATTTACTTAAAGTTATTTAAATTAAGAGATGAGAGAATAGTTTCAACATTAGATACAACTCTTTTGAGGATAACTTTCTATTCGTAAGTATTGGTTGTAGTGTTGAATACTTTCTATGCTTTAGTTTTAATGTTTGTATTCTTTTGTCTATCTTTTCCTTCTCTGACCTGTTTGTCGACTTCCCATTGATAGGGATCAGGAAAAGTAGTCTCATAATTTGGGAAATATTACTCAAACCCTAACACCCGATTCAACGCATAACAGTAATCCATTCTTAAGATTCTTCTTATGGTATTAAAAGTTATTGAATTTTATTCGTTTGGAAATCAGTTAATAAGAAAAGTGTTCGCGTAATCGATTCAACTCAACAATTATTCATTCAATTATTCCTTAACTATAAGTTAATTAATAAAATTCAATATTAGACACACTTTGAAGACAAGAAATAATCAGTTTTAAAGACATTAAATCAAATGATAGCTTTGAAAACATCTTAATAATTATCTGACCCATAGATGTGTACATTCTTTACATTTAATGAAATGTAAATTAAGACCAATTGAATGATTCGTCATTTTTATGAATTCAAAGGCGTTTCGCCCATCAATTGATTCAATAAAGTAATGAATTTATTGAGTACTGAGAGAATCAAATATTTGTTTTATAATAAAAATATTCATTATTAAAGTCTTATAATTGAATCAAAAATATATTAAATTATTTACAATTTTTTAGTTTACATTTTATTAAATAAATGAGAAATAATTAATATCGAACTGAAATGAATACAAATTTTAGTTAATTTTGAGTCCTTTATATGTCATTTGGGTATCATTTGGATGTCATTTGGGTGAGCCCTCAACTGATTTGTTTGCCCTCAATCGAGAGTAGTCTTCTTCGGTCATCAATGCTTTGCTTTCGAAGGGCAGTTGATATGTGTTGGGATCAACCGATTGCTTGTGTTCTGGAAGTTTCAAAATATCCTTCAATTTGTGTCGATTCAATTCCTCGATATTCTCTTTAATCTCAGCCTCCGATTTCTGAGGAGTATTACTGGTCTTCTTCTTTGTTCTCTTTGTTTTCTTAACTTTCTTTCGATAACTCAACAGATAAAATATCTGCAAAAATTATGATTAACTCTATCTATAGATGTTTACTACTAACAATTAAGCATACCAACAATCCAACCACAACTATCATCAAAAGGGCAATAAAACCTATTATAAAGATTACAACACTCGAAGACATTTCCTTTTGATTTAATTTATATGAAATTTGAGTTCGTTTTTAAATAATTCATTAATTGATTTAAAATCTCGAGTTTTAACACAAATTATTAATAAAACTTAATTTCATTCAAAATATTTGAACAAAACGTCAGTTATTTTCAGTTATAAAGAGAATAGAATTAAATACATTTGAAATCGATTTGAAATTATAAATCAAATTCAAAGATATGACGAGTGAAGAGTCAAAACATCCGACTTTAGACAACGAAATCAAAATTAATTTACCGCAGAGTCGACAGGTATCGATTCGGGACTCTCTCGGATGTGAGAAAGGTATTCGCAATGAAATTCATGTCAGGAATAAAAACGATGAGGTCTACATTGAGAGCACTGTTGACCTCTTGGGTAACAACGATCTCAAAGTTTATAAAAATAAATCTCTGATAAAACACGTCTACAACGGAGTCATTCAATTAGACAAACAAAAGGCGATCACAACTCAGACCAAATCTGACCAAAATAGTACCCAAAACACGAGTTTAGGTCCAACTACTGAACAAAAAGACATTCATATAATAAATATGGACTCAAATCCCAAACAAGAGATTTAACTAATAATTGAATACTTTTTGTTTTATTAAAATTATTTCAGAAATAAATAAAATTTACTTCAAATTCAATTTGAAATTAATTTAAAAAAAAAATGATTAAATGTTTTTAGTATTAGTTGTGCTTAAATTGTAATTAATATTCTAGACAATGATCAGGTGCTCTTGGTTCTCTAATAATAATAAATGTAACTCTTTGGTTATACTAAAAATTAGGAAATATACCATGACAAAATTAGATAAGTACTTAAATGATATAGTTATGTGTGCTTTGAATACTAAATGTGTCGAAAATATTTAAAAAATGTTAAGTTTTCGTAAAAAACAAGTTATGAATAGAAGTAATAGCATTGAGTTAAGGAAAAGCAAATGAAAATCCAAATATTCTAACATTTATTTCCAGAAAGAAATTAATGAAAAAAAAAACTAAAATCAATCACTTGGAAAATAATGATCTTTGCAAAAAAAAATGTATTAAAATAAATTAATAGTAGAACAGAGTTAATAAGACCTGACATTAATGAAATTGAATGATGTGTTGTTTGGCGAACAGAAATCAGTAAATATTTGTTTTGAAAAACATGTCATTCAATGACTTTAAATGTTTTATGAATTGTATATTATGTTATTGTCTTGGATTTGGAGTTGAGGGCAGACATCAAATGATTGATAAATTAAGTTTTTATGAAAAGAAGTAATTGTTAGTCTTCATGACTCGAATGAATGGCGCGACACAAACAAATCGATACAATCATTCCCATCAACTAATTTGTATTCAAATATAGTTTTTAGGATAAAATTTCAAAATTTATTTCTTTGTTAATACAGACCACAATCCCAGAGAAACCACAGCCCATAACCACAAACACCATTGACTCGGCTCTGATAAAGCGTTCGAGTTTGTGAAGACAGCCCTTATTTTATACAAATCAATAGTTATTGAAAAAAAATATTAAAAAACGAATCAAATATTGAATTGACTTTTAATTGACTCACATTTTGATTCCTAAAAACACGATTTTCAGAGCTATCGGATGATTGACAGAGTGTTTCGTTGACGGGTCGGGGATTATTGTGGGCCTGTTTTTCTAATTTATTCTGTAGTAGACAACAGGTTCGGCTCACATTAGAGTTCGGACCATTCATTCGTTGTGTCCTAAAAACAGACTTTTCGTAGTCTTTTGGACCATCAATACCACAGCAGTCGAACTAAAGAACAGTTATTTAAATATAAGTCACATAACTTTGAAATAATCAATAATTGAGATAAACCTTAGTCTGTGCCAAATCAATGGCTGAAGTGAATGAGGACTGGAGTCCGTAATCGGTTTGCAATTTATGAGTTAATTCTAATTTAAGTTCGGCCACAACTTTCTCTTGAAATATAACTGCCATAATTCCAACCGTTAATTCCAGAGCAAAGATTACCAAAAGAAACAGTGAATACTAAACAAATGGCAAAGTGACCATGGTCAACATGTTAATCATGTAAATGTATATCAAAATTTACAATTATTAAAGCCCATCGGTTCTCTTTGATGGCACCACAACAGCCACAAAAGCCTATGAGACCAATAGCAGATCCAATCACTATGAATGACCATGCTAACATTTGCAGCAAAGCATAATTATATTTCTCTACAATAAATAATTTGAAAAGACTGGAACGTTCGTCTTCAACAAGGAAGAATATTCCTAAGGAGAACAGAATAATTCCGGACGCCTTTAACAAAGAAAAATTATTGATATTTTGTATGTTTTATAAAAAAATATTGTTTTACCCAAAAGACTGCGTTGAAAACTATAAGTAAAAGTTTGGCACATTTTGCGCCACAACTTAATGCCATTTCGGGTCAATTATTTGACTGAAAATTTATGCCATTAATGCCATTAAATCACTGAAAGGAATTGACTAAAATTAAAATAAATCAACAAATTTAGTAATTTTTCATTCTTTGCTAAAAAGACTAAAAAACCAGTAAAGCTATCAAAAATCTACATGATCAAATTAATGGACACACTCATAAACATTCATTTTATAATCGATCATTTATCTAGCAACATTTATTTTGTTAGTATGTCTTTTCCTTAAGAATCGCTTCAAATCAAATAAATAAATAGTTTATTACCTAAAAAATCAAATAAAAATCAATTAAATGAAAAACTATTAGTTTCTCACAAAATATAAACCAATAAAAGAGTCTTTTGGCTCAAATGTAGGGATAAATCAAATTTTAATCAAAATTTTTTGATTCAAGAAATAAATTTCTTTAAATGTTTGATAGTATCAAATATGTAATTAATCACTGATTTATCACTTTTACAAATTAAGTGACTTTCATATAAAACAATTTATTTTACGAAATAATAATTTTTTTACTTCTTTTTAATAAAATTATATTTTATATATATTTTAGAGTATTTTTAATGTTTTGTATTCAATAAGAGTTACAAACTTTTGTTGAAAACTATTAAACGAATTAAGAATTTTGTGAAATGAAGACATCATTTGCGAGAAAAGGTTTTCATAATTTAAACGTTTGGATGAAAACCAGTTTAAGGCGTTTCTTGACTTTTGCGGACACATTTGGCCACTTTTTTCCTGAATCCAGGCAAGTCTGTTCTCCACTGTTTGGCCGCTTCAACATTAGCCGGGGAATTGTCATTGGGATCAGATAGCATTGAGATGACACTAATCAATATAGTCTCAACGGTGTGCACAGGTAGCCAACGTTCGCACGCCTTTTCGTAGCCATAAGAGTCGGGTCCCGGTTCGTGAAGTATTGAAATGCAAACGTCACCGTTAGTGTGAATGTTCGGGTGCCACATCTCCGATATGAACTTCATTTTTGGTGGCCGTTGCGGGTAATCCACCGGAAAATCTAAGTGCGCTTTAAACAAACCGCCCTCATATAGTGTGTCGGGTGGGCCCACAATCATAACTTCCCATTTGTATATATTGGACTCATCGACGAGTCCCGCACTAAACCCTTCGACCGGTTTTTTCTTTAATTCATTTAATTGTTTTCGTAATATAAGAGCGGATTGAGTGGCCATCAATTGAACGGAATAATCAAACTTTTACTTTGGTTTAAAAGATAATTGAAATTAACTCTTATATTGAGATTCACTTCAATTAATGATTTATATAAAAACTGTTTAATTATTTCAAATTCTATTCAGTCTTTGGTTTTGAATAACAATTAAATTCAATTCAAATATTAGTAAAACTCTCGAGAATTGATTGTCTTATATGAAAGTCACGTATAGTTGGGAAAAGTTATTCACTTTTCGATGTTTTAATCATAAAATTTAATGATTTCTACTAAAAGCTCTTTAGATGAGACCAATCAATACATGTATTGGCACTGCAATAGTCTATTGACAATAAGTTTATTAGGCAAAAGCCGTTCTCCTCTTAGTGAACATGATAACTTATCATTGATAGCATACAAATGCCAATTATATTATTATTATTACTTATTGTGAGTCAAAAATTTTGACTCAAAATACAATTATTAATAGTTGTGAATAATCCAGGAATAAACTAACAATAACTCAAGTAATAGAAAATCAATAATTAAATAAATCCCTATTCCTTACTATAATTTATATACATTTATTATTTTATGACTAAAACTTCTTATATTAATCATTAAATTGTCTCACATTTCAAAAAACAGTCCAACTTTTTATTTGACTAAAATTTTCGCGAAATTAAATTTATTAAAAAAATTAAATTCGATTAAAAAAAATAAACTTAAGAATTGTTCCAAAGTTGACATTTTGAGCTAAGCAAAGTGTAAATGTATTTGTCCAAGAGCTCATAAAAATAAAAATGCTGATACTTAAAAGTTTTAAGTTAAAACTAACTAGTAAACCGAAAATGTGGTCACAAAATATGTTCGAACAAATAATTATGGTATGATTTAATCAAAGATAAGGTTTGCATAATATATAACTCTTGACTTAATTATTATAAAAAATTATTGAATACTAATTACATTTGAGTCATAAAAAATGTAATTAAAATAATTGAATTTCAATTCAATTATTTGATTTACTCTAATAATGAGTGCATTTCCGGAGAATCCGTTCATAGAATAGCTATGAATGGAAAGTAAGGGATAAAGACTTTTGGTTTCCATTAACGTTGACTTTTGGTTATATTAAATGATATTATATTCAAAGTATTCATTAATATTTAAAAATTATGAGAAAAGTTTCAAATAATACTCCGAAAGTATTATTTGAAATATTTATGAATTGTTTTATAAGATATCAAATGAAAGATAAAAGGAATCAAAGAATGAAATCTACTTTTGAGCCAAAATTATTATTAAAAGATTTTGAGGAATACAAACGTATTACACATTTGGATAATATATTGAATTATTTACTAAATTTATACAAAAAGTAATTCATAGAAATATTTGTGGCACAGAATAAGTCGGTCTAATAACATATTCGGATAAATTGTGGACAAATAATAATTTAGAGATGAAAAAAAGTTATGTGACTTTCGCTTAACATTTAAGAGAAGACTATTTGAGAGAACCCTATTTGAAGAACATCTGCCAAAAATGTATTCATATATTCCTTTCAATGTCTAAACTTTCCTGGATTTTAGGATAACTGATCCCTAGTATTGGCATCAAAATTTCAAATTCGATGATATTTAAGAAATGATGAGACGATGGGTTCATATATGCATCTGCCATACCGTTACCACACCCTAAAGGTTTATAACACTACCACTGCTTTCATAGAAATAAATGGTTTAATGAAAATTATTTAATATTCTAACGAATAGAACAAAACATTATATGAAAGAATGAATACAATTCTCTGGAAAAGAGTGGGTATAGTATTTCAACCATTAATTAATCAATTTTTAGAATATGAGTTAAATTTAGAAAATAAACAAGAATATCATTTTCTATTTATGGAAAAGTTCACAAAGAAATTACCTTTTATTTGATCCTACACTCCATTTTTGTGGTAATGGCATTGATTTTATTGTTAAAAACAGAACAAAAGTCTCATCTCTTGGGGTTCTGACGTTTTTACAGACTCTAATGCATAACAAATAATTGAGTTTTTTATTCAATGAAAATGTGGTGAATCTACCGGACAGTCAACTGATATTAATAGACCTTCTATGGAAGAGTCAGGGAATAGCAAAGGAAATGAATGCATGGATGCTCTGCTCGTTCAAAGTTATGCACAAAATGTACCATAAATGTAATCCTAGTTAAGTGTCGACCAATTTTTATGTTTATTCAAAAGACATTTTATGGGAAAATTTATTGAATAGTTTTTGGGCTGTTTTTTATCAAAACTTAATTTACTGTTTATTTTAAGGCAAACGATTAAAAAGAGAAATCAAATACCAAACCAGTCGTAAAGTGTCTTACAGTGTCTTACAATGTCTGCCCCTTAAAGAACACTTCAAAGCAATGAAATACATTGAAAATTGTTTCAATTAATTTCAATCACAAAATAGTATCTCAAAGATAGTAATGAAACAAAAAATTAGTCAAAATTCTGGTTTGGATTCCCATTAATTCAAAGATCGAATAAAAAGATAAATGAAAAAACAAATTTAAAAGGAACAGGAAACATTTTTACAATATAATTAAATGAGTAAACAAAAATTGATTTAATGAGAGGCAGTGAAATGCGTTTTAATAATAAACTTCAAATTGATTTTCAAAAATATAAACTCAAATGTAATCTATTAATCAAAGAATAATATAATTATAATAATATAATAATAGCTTAAAATATATTTAAATATCTTTATATTTATAATAAGTATAATAAAGTCATAGAATAATCAATTAATTGGAAAATTATTTTAAAGTGAAGTCAATCTCTTTTTTTCTTATCTTAATTTTTAATACAATTAAGAGATAATAATCTAATTATTAATTATAAAAAATAACATAAATATTATTAATTAGTTTTAAAGAAATCAATTAAATTGGATTTAATTAAAACTTACATATCTTTTGGAAATTACTGTAAATTACAAAAGAATTTTTCACTTAATTTCTTAAATACAAGCGTCGACTCAATTATAAGTCTCGAAATAATTAGAAAACTTTTTAACAGAAGTTTATTAACTCATCCGACGATTGTCTAAAAAAAGTCGACAAAAAAAATAGGAGAACTCGATCTGAATAAAAATGTTTTATTATAGAAAAGGACGACAACTCTCTTACTGTCGGTCTGTCTTTTCATGCATTGAAAACATCACCAAAAAAAAACTACTCTATTGTCGATATTCATAGTATGAAAAGGGGAGCGAAAATTCATATTTTTTTCTCATTTTTAATTTGTGTTCAAAACACAGAATAATCTATAGTGACATCGCTTTTAGAAAGAGTGTTTGGCGCACACGCTTTGGCCAAAACGTATGACAATCTTTTTTTACAATATTTTCATAAAACTTTAGTTTCACTAATTTTTGAACACATATTCACATTATTTTAAAGACATTTAAAGAACAAATAAATAATTTCTAATATAATAATAAAGTGATAATTATTTTAAAGTAATTTATTCCTAATTCAGTCTCAAAATTCTAACTCTAATTAGTAATTACTTAATCAATGATAAAAACCAAACAATTGATTAAGAAATCAATGGATTCAATGACAAGAAATAATTTTAAAGACGAATAAATCAATAAATAGATGTAATGATTGTATATAAAAGTCAATAATTATGTCATGAAATCTGATATCATTTCTGTTTTGTCTTTTGTTTGAAAAATAAATCTTAAATAAAAACAAAAGAAAATGTTATGAAAAGTGTTGCGACGAATGAGACTTTGAGTTTTCATTAGATTTTTTGGGACTTTTCGACGTCTTTTCGTCGGATTTTGTTTTCTCTGACTTTCTCTGTGGAGAAACACTTCCTTCTGATGAATGTTTGCCTCGACTTTCGTCGCTTTTTTTCGATGAGCTTTTGTGCGGACTTTCTTCTGATGAATGTTTATTAGTCTTGTGATCGTCTGACGACTTCTTTGATGGACTGTCATCTGATGAGTGTTTTTTTGTGTCAGATTTTCTGACTTTTTCTGATTTCTCTTCAGACTTGTCTGACTTCTTGGGCTTATCTTCAGATGATTTTCGAGTTTTTTCATCACTCTTTTTACTCTTAACTGTTTCGGAACTGTCATTATTGGAGTGTTTGTCCGCTTTGGACGACATTTTCATTTTCTTAGGGGTAAATTCAGTGATAATAACCGTTACGTTATTAACAGTGACTTCCTTGACGTGAGCGTTACTCCGGTCGACATTCTTGAGTTTTGCCTTGGCACTTATAGTTCGTGGTTTCTTCACTTTAACTGTGGATACCGTTGGAGTCGAAGGGGTGGACACTGTTGTCGAAGATGTGGTGGAATTGCAACTATTGACTGATTTACTGTTATTACCACTAATTTTATTATTATTTGTATTACTATTTAAAGGATTACTAATGTCTGGACTCATATTATTTGAATTAAAACTATTATTTGAATTATTATCGCAATTATTATTCAAAATACTATTATTGCCGTCTTTGCTATCATTGGATGCGTTGACACCACTCGAAGAGGGACTACTCATAAGAGAACCACTGCTGTCGTCCTTTCGTTTCTCTGCCTTATCTTTAGTCTTAACAGCTTTGATGGCCTGTTGTTTGATCTGTTCCTGTTGTCGGGCCACCTGTTGAGCAACCATTTCAGGATTGATCCGAGGCTTTCTCGTCGAGGTTCCCTTCCGTACGTCACACATCAGACACTTAAACGCCTCATAACTGTTCCGATACGTACAGACACTACAATCCCATGTATTGGATGAGTCCTCCAACGATGACGAAGAAGTGGACGAAGACTTTGTGCCATAACTGTTGGCGAGCGATGACGACAAACGTTTGGTGTCGCGACGCGAAGACGAACCCATTAAACCCAACTCTTTGTCCATCTTTTCTGTTGTCGGCTTTGGATCCGGTTTTGTGGACACAACTCAACACTTACTTCACAGAAAACCATTCATTCAAATAATTTTGAGTCTCATCGCAGTTGTCGTCCAATAGATGAACGACTCGATTATCAAAACATTTGTCATTCAATTGTAATTAACGACAATTTAATTAAAAATCCATTCAAGAAGTGATTAAAGCATTTGTTTCAAACCGAGAGTTCAATGTATTAAATGGCGATATATTTGACCGCTTGTTGTGTGCGTTACCACAGAAACGATTGTTCGCTACTAAACGATATGTTTATTACTCGAACGCCAATCGTCAACACAAGTGTACGTTATTTTTGAATTCAGTTCCAAAATCCAACAATTTTTGTTACTTTTTCTTATGGTTTTGAGGCATAAAAATTCTACAAAAATCTTATTTTTAGTTTTCCCTTTTGGGGGCATCAGTGCATAAATTGACTTTTCAAGAAGAGCAAGGTACATTTCTAATTTTTCAACCTTAAACTAATCTAAACATAATTTAGAAATTTGCAAAAAGCATTAAATTATGCTAAAGTAATGGTTGTATTTCACTAATTGTATTGGTTTTAAGGCCGAGATATCACTTAAGTATTGCCGATTAGTTGAGTGCATGAATACTATCCCTTCGATTGAAAAGTGGATCAATAAATGAACGAAATTGTAGTCAATTGGAAATAAAACCGCAAATAATTTATTTGATTATAAATCTATTTTTTTAATGACTATAAATATAATGTTTGACCGAAATTCCTCCAAAAGTAACCCAAACTATTCAATCATTAAATGATAGCAAACAGATGTG
Source organism: Galumnidae sp. Gr-Ori-00277 (assembly GCA_034700165.1). Classification (NCBI taxonomy): domain Eukaryota; kingdom Metazoa; phylum Arthropoda; class Arachnida; order Sarcoptiformes; family Galumnidae; species Galumnidae sp. Gr-Ori-00277. The sequence continues at coordinate 810 of JAQIXI010000807.1, read as the reverse complement.
ATTTAAATGATAGACAATTTCTTTAATATTTAAATCTACTAATCATGTAAATGAGCATGATCATTTCTATAAAAAAAAGAGTAAGAGTTATTTCTTGAAAAAACACTCTTTTATTCACAAATATTAATCTCAAAATTTTTAAGTAAAAACTTTATAGTTTTCTTTAATAAACAGTGAATTTTTAACTATGAATGAGTAAGGTTACTTTGCTTAACTAAGTCAATATAATAGATATAAATATGGTTAAAATGAATATGAACAAGGTCAACTATAGATTTTAAAATTCTACCAATTCTAAATTTTAAAAAATTAGGTCATTAGTTTTAAATTTGTCTTATCTAGCACATTTCTTTATTCATAGAAAAATTCTAGAAAAATTCACACTTTTATCTAGCAAGATAATCGAATCTTAATGAAGGCCATTATATGCGTTGATAATTGCTTTGAGAATGAGCTAGTTCATATTGGGCTGACAAACATACACCAGTTAAGTGAGTTAAAAGCTATTAATTTTACTAGATAAGTTTACTAATAATTTATTACTAATCCATTGATTTATAACAGAATGTATAGAAAACAAGGTTTGCGTTCAAACTCAAAGGGCACTACATTTACGGGTTACAATTAATATATAATTTATAGTGTGTTTTAATCGGAAAATATTAATATTGTGGGGGAAAAACGATTCTATATACTACCTTTACAATGTAAATGTAGTGAAAAATGGTTATCGCCATAGAGTGCCAAAACGTAATTTAAAAAACTTTACTTATGTTAATCTTAAACAAACCGGTCATCGAAGCAATTTTG
>JAQIXI010000806.1:0-18152 GCA_034700165.1 Galumnidae sp. Gr-Ori-00277 | reverse complement strand
ATACACTAATCCACCCATACACTAATACACGTGTTCACTAAACCACGGATACACTAATCCACCCATACACTAATACAAGTGTTCCTTAAACCACCGATACACTAATCCTTCCATACACTAATACACTTGTTCCCTAAACCACCAATACACTAATCCTTCCATACACTAGTACACGTGTTTCCTAAACCATCAATACACTAATACACGTTTTCACTAAATCACGGATACACTAAAGTATAGTGACTATACCATCCATACAATAATGCAAATTTTCAAAAAATATACTCGTTGAAAATTGTTTTAAATGTAAATTAAACCAATTCTAAGGAAAAAACATAGGAAAAGACATCAACTCCTTACAAATTATACACCTACCCTCTGCATGACAATATAAAATTTGTGCAATATTTATTTGAATTAAAGAATGGCTAAAAAGAAATTTATTTGAAATAACTATTTATTATTGTTTTGAATTAAGTTTATAATAATTTTTCTATTTTATAAAAAAATAAAAGTAATATATTTTTATCACATTTTTCAAATTTATTAATTGAAATTCTTAAATTTTTTAAAATAATCATTTAAAATAATATTTTATTTCAATTAAAATTAACTAAAGGAGATATCTATAGTTGTATTAGTTTAAACATTTTGTGAGTAATTTAAAATAAATATTTGAGAAGGTAAAACCCTATATGGTGTGTGGCAGATTAAAATGATCTTGTTCTCTTTGGAAAGCTTATGACTTGTAGAATTGATTGTTGAAACCTTTTTTGGCCAACAGGTATTTGTTCTCGTGAAATTCGGCTGGGTAAAATTAGGATTCATAGCTTGAAAGAAAGATAAATTTTAAACTAATTCGTTGATATTAGTCACAATGTTTTTATAATCAATTCATTGAACTCTCTTTTGAAATATAGTTTTTCAATACTATTTACTATTTTATAAATTTTACAAAAAAATTTCATTCAAATTCATAAATTCAAAGTTCAAATATTTAAGTTCAATTAATAATGTTACTAAGTTCAAACTTTGTTTGTACTATGGGTATATAAGTTCAAAATTTATCTTTAATTTAAGCTCTAAATCCTAATTTTACCCAGCCGAATTCAACGGGAACATACATTAGACCAAAAATGAGTTTACCAATCAATTCTAAAATTCATAACTTTCTAAAGAGATCAAGATCATTTTAATCCGCCACATACCATAAAGGGTTTTACCTTCTGAGTTATTTTATTATTTTTTACTATTTTAATTTTTTTATGGATATTTTCGTGAATTTTCTATTGAAATAAAATTAACATTCAAAAATTAGCCAATTATATTTAATATAATTTATTCATTATATTAACTACAACTAAAATTGTATAATAAACATAAATGTATTTGAGATGGTTTTTATCTCTAAACTTGATTATTTTTATTGTTTTGAAAATTTAAAAATATTTTGGAAATTTCCAATGTGGTCTATTTTTGCAACTTTGTTATTTGCAAACATTTTAAAAAAATATTTAAGAATAATTTTTCGTCGTTTACAGACAATTATATTAAATTTTAAAATTTAAAAAACTGTAATTTAAACTTAATTATTGTGTTAATATATGATTTAAATATTCTTATATTAATTATGGAACAGCAACACCGCTCAATTATTACAAAAGTTACGAAATATATTTTTATACATTCTGAATGCACTTACCAAGTATATGTTTTGACTAATGGCTAACTACAACTTAAATTGTATAATAAAAGTAATATATTTGAATTTAAAATAAATAAAATTGATGATTAAAATTGAGTTTTGACATTATAATAAAAGTCTACTGAATTGAAAATATATCCAATAATGTTCCAAAAGTCATTAAACAAGTAATTTAATTGTTTGTAATATTTTAAAATAAAAAGTGAATCTAATTACAGTTCTCAAATATAATATTTATATTTACCCTTTTTATTAATATAATATAAGCTTGATAATATTATTTAGGGTTATATTTTAAGATTATTAAAACTTATAATTAAATTGAAGACAACATAAGAAACAATTTAATATATATCACATTTTTATACGAGGTTTTGAGTATAAACGTTTTAGATAATCGTATAACCCATAATAATAAGTTAATAAATTGTATTTACACCTGGGAACTTATACTGTACTTGAAAAATCAGTTCAGTTTTGCTTCTAAAATTCATTTGAGTCAATACTTGAACGATGTTAGTTGTTGAGTACAATATTTACAACTTTCAAACTTTATCGAAGAATTCTCTATAATTTGTTCACCATATTGTAACACTAGAAGGTTTTGCTCAAGTGTATTTTCTTCGAGTGAATAGAAACTTGATGTAATAGAATGTTGATAATATTTCTTATAAACATTTTCTTTTTGAATTTTAAATACATTTTCATAGTTTTCTTTTAAATGCGATTATGAGAGTATTTTGAAATTCCACACCTACCAGACGGTATGTGGTCATCTATAATAGTTATAATAATTACGTAAAAAAGTAGTTGATATAACTTTTAGAAATGACTAAATATAAATGTATTTGATACGGTTTTATCTCTAAACCTGATTATTTTTATTATTTTGAAAATAAAAAAATATCTTAGAAATTTCCAATGTGGTTTATTTTTGCAACTTTATTTTTTGCAAACATTTTTTTTGAATATTTAGGAATAGCTTTAAATCGTTTATAGACAATTATATTAAATTTTAAAATTAAAAAAAACTGCAATTTAAGCCTAATTATTGTTTTCATATATAATTTAAATATTCTTATATAATTAACGGAAAATGTGAGACCCTTTTTTTTAAGAAATAGTTACCAAAAATGGTCCAGAAATGTTGTTATTTTTATGTAAAGCTATAATATCTTAATATTTTTAATACAGTACTCAATCGTTAATTTGAAGTACCGATAATTTGAACTAACGGTTAATTTGAACCAAAACTTAAAACCAAAAACCCATTCCCATAGACTTAATGTTAAAAAACTACCGATAATTTGAAGTATCAATAATTTGAACTAACCATTAATTTGAACAAAAATTAAAACAAAATCTTATAAAATCTATAGAAAGTGCTATCAATAATTTGAACTAAATTTTCAAAAACTATATACAGTTTATATTTGAATAAAAATTTTGTAATTAATTGAAGATTTTAATTATAATTTGTTGTAAAAATATTTTGTGATCTTGAGAAAATTTTATAAAAGATTAATAATTAAAGAAAAATATAATTTGTTTTAATTTACAAACTGGATTAAAATAAATCTAATTTTATAGACTTAAGCCTTATTCAAATATAAATTAATTATTAAAAATTATATTTTGAAACCCAGAGAAATCAGTTAAAATGTTTCTTATAGTTCAAATCAAGGGCCATGTCTTTTAGATTATGTAAAACCAGAATGAAAGTCTTTATTTTATGGATAATTTATATAAAAATAAGTTCAAACACTTATTATAAATCTAAACAATTATAAATAAATGAATTTTTGTTTAATTGTTAATAAAACCACTTAATTATACATTTAAATGGGGGTTCTTTCTCTTAACCATTAATTTGAACCAAATGTCCAAAAACAAACTTGTTCAAATTAACGATTGAGTACTGTATTATCAAATATTAAGCTTTCAATTGATGTCAAAACACTTTATATTCCAAATAATTTAAAATAAAAAATCTATTTTATGAACTTATTTGAGCCGTTTTTCAAATCTTTTAATCATTTTTTGGCAAAAATAAAAAAATTCTATTTCGAGCATTACTTGTGTTTTATTTATTGTTAATGAATTAGAACTGATAATTAAGGAGTAATTAAACTTTAATTATTAAAGGTTAAACTTACACCAATTACCTTGATAATTTACCTTGATGATAAACAAGTGATAACTTTTTACGGTAAAAAGTTATCACTTGTTTGTCGTCACTAAAAAACACAAGTTTTGTGACGATTGCATCACATGTTTATTAAACTTTTTATACAAACAAAACGTCGATTCTTTGAAAGAGTGGTTTTATTTACTTTATATTTCGATCAATTAATGGCATAAAAGGGATCCAAAGAAGTGAGACGTCGTTTATAGAAGTCTTTAATTTAGTTTCAGTTTCGAAAAGTGTTTGAAAGTAAACATTTGTTTTGGTTTTAAGTCATTTATTTGACGTTAAGTTAAAAATTATTCATTTAATTATCGATGACTTAATTGTAATGAATTGTTTGCAGTTCTTTAAAACTGAGACCAAATGAATCAAATGAAGAAATTGTGGGTTAAATACATCAATAGTTCGCCAAATGACTCAAATGTAAGTGAATTTAATATTTCAATTGATTTAATGTTTAAATATAAACGACAGGAAAAGGAGCGACAATTGATTGCTTTTCTTAATCACTGTATTATTAATAACAAAAGCAATCCTTTAATTAATTGTGAATCAAATGATTTGTCTGTAATCGTAAGCATTGGAAACATTTTAATAAATAAATTTATGTCTGATATTCACAACGTTTGCTCTCAACTAAAACAATGGGACGACTCTTCCACTGCTGTAATCATATATTTAAGTAAAGGAATCGGTTCTAAACTAATTGAGGTCATCGATGTCCTCAATACAAATCAATGTTTGTTATATAACTGTGAATTGTCTTATCTTTTGGTTCATTTGCTTCCAATACTCTTAAATGAGAAGAGAATTAATTCACTCATATCTACGGCCGACTCTTTTCCGGCGCCAAACCTCCGCTCAATTAACGATTGTTTCCAAACTCTAACTTCAATTGAATTGAAGTTTAATTTCAATGAATGTCTTTCGCCCTCTAAAGTCAAATCATGGGTTAAAAGCAAGAAATCTATCGATAGATTTCAATCTCCTATCAATCAATTGGTTTCAGACAGCGATGACTCAGAAATTAAGTTATATAACCTTCACGTGAATAAGACTCCATTGATTGCTGTCTCCCAACAGAAACGTCGAAATTCCTCTTTTGATTCCGACAATCAAATAAAAGATAATAATGAAGACAACGAAGAATTGAATGAAAAAGAATCGCAATTATTATCGAAACCAAATGAAATGCAATTGTTTTCAATAATTGTTGAAATATTGACTCAATTTGCGACATATGAACAGTTGTGTATCAAAGAAGACAACGAAACAGAACTCTATGGTTTAGTTCCTCGCGTTTCTTATTATATAACAGAAGAGTTGAGTGTTTCAATCGTTAATTTCTTTAAATTAATAAATTGCAAAAACAGTGATATATTTGTTGGGACAGTGAGTGGCCTCAAAAATCTATTATTTATCTCTTGCTGTACATTAAGTCGAACCTCTTCTGGCGTCAAATTATTCGAATCGATTAAACTTTGGGAACATTTGATTGAAATAATGGAATATTTATCGACAGTACGTAATAATGAGGTCAACCGTGAAGTCAGTGATATTTTTAGTGGTGTTTTATTACTCATTACAAGTGTTTGTCAATATCTAAATTACACTAAAGAATACTCTATTGTTTCAAAAATGATTAGATTATACACGAGTCAAAACGCAAAACAATTATTGGAATCTATTGCATCAAATGCCAACAATTTGGCTGATATCGAGTCAATAGTCTATGCTCTCAAACAACTGATAACAGCTCTTCAAAGAGCAAAACTACTATACGTTCACCGAACGATTTGTACGCGAAAACGACATTCAAAATGTGATTTGAGTTCAATTCTCAGTCATCACAATAACATATTAGGCATACATTTATCCCGCAATACATCAGATAAACTTCCCTTTTGTTGCATATCTTCTGTTTATAATTTATTGCTTTCGATTGCTTTCAACACAAAATATGAATCAATTCAAGTATTGGTCACTCAAACTCTTAGTTCTATTATTACCTGTTGTTGTGATTTTCTCAATGTTTCCAACAATTTATTGACATTTTATATAAAAACTGATTCACAGATAATTAGAAGAGATATCTTTAAAATTATTGAAAATAATATAAGAAATCAAAAGAATCGTGAATTCTGTGAATTTTGTCAAAATAATGCCAATGAGTGGCAAATTGATTGCTTCAAAGAGTCATCAATCAGTGAGGGATATATCACAGATAACTGCAATTCTGTTGACCAAACAAAAGATGATTCCAAAGTAGAAGAAGTCTTCTCTACTCAATACAAGCTTTTGCTTAATAGCAAAGAACCCACAATCAGACGACTCGTATCAAAACATCTCTTAAATCTAATAAATTATTGCAATGAAAAGACGAAATGTATTCTCTTTCATTCGGTGATAATGCCATCATTTTTAGCCAAAGACACGCCGTCAGACGTAACTCAACTCTTCTTACAAGTAATGAATTCTTCTGTTAATGATTCAAATGTAGTTAAAATGTTCATCAGTTGTGGCGGTCTCTCAATTTTGAGTCAATTACTGCGAAGTAAAGATTATTGTTTGCCCGCCATTAATGTGCTCGAAGTGCTTGTTATCAACGAAATTGAAAATCACTTAAATATCAATCAAAGCGATATTGATTTGGATGACAACTATAGCTCCTTATCAACATTTCTGGATATTGTTTGTGAGGACACAGATAAGTCTGTTTTCTTAATTAATCGCTTATTTGTCGACAACACTAATAATAGTCTCGATTCGAGTCTGGAATCAATTAATTTAGTGAATGAGGACAACAATCAAACAAATGATTATGAATTCAGTTCATTAAAACTAATGGAATGCTTACAAAATGTGTCCGATTTGTGGTTTATAAATCTTGAATTAGTCTCCACTTCAACAAAATATTCTCAATTAATAAGAAACCCGTCTTTACGTTTGATTGACACGATTTACAACTTTTTTCTTATTTCATTTGATCTTTTGGTTAAACAAATTATTGGTTTTACCCAAAATGAAGACACCACTGACACCACTGACACAACTCAACTGATTAAAACTTTGCTTAATTTAATTGAATTATTATTACCGGTTTGTCTTCATTTAAGTCCATTTCAAATTTCTACCAGTGAGTCAATAGTCGATTCCAATCAAATAATGTCTTTAGTCAAACATCAAATGAATGAACTCCAAGACTATAACTTTAGTGGAGAAACAAACCCTTTAATGCAAACCCTGAATGTGTTAATCAATTGTTCGCTTAACATATCTCAGGTCTCATCAAATATATTCTCACGAATTGGAAAAAATAAAGCAAAAAGTTTTTCAAAACAATTCTCTTTTGATCTCTCAAAAGACACAGAAGAAGAAGACAACTGTTGTGATAGCGGTTATGACGCAGACATCGAAAGTGTCGACTCTTCCACTAATTTATTTGATTTAATTACTCGACACAAAGACAACCAAAAATCAGACGTTTGTTTACCTCTCTTCAAATACTCACAATTGTGTCGATTTGTTATTCAATTTTTGAGTTCACATAAGAACGCGTTTAAAGACGAAACAAATCTCCAAAATATATCACAAATTATTCAAAAACTAATTAAATACTGTAAAGAAAATCCAGAAAATCTCCGAATATTATATGAAATCGATTTGATTTCTTTACTTCTTAATGGATTCAAATCCGTTTTGAGGGATGACTCAAATGAGTCGAGAGCTGTTCAATCCACTATTCTGGACCTAATCGTTCAAATATCTCATTTCAAAATAAGTGCCGTTGAGTTGAAGTTATTTCTTGACTTATTTAAAAGCAGTTCCTCTCGACTTGACTTATGTTTGAATTCTTTGCATCAAATTTTGTCAAATCGATTGAATAAAAACAATATGCGTCCACTCTATTGCCTATCATTTCCAACTGAACCCATTCTTTTTGATTCCTTAAGTGAAGACAACCCACTCTTATCTTCAGAAGTGGCAAAAATTCGTCACTCAATTATCTACGATTCAAACATTCAGCCGAATCACATCAGTTGGAGCTCAGCCGCTGTCGTTATGCCATTTCCTAAAGTCGACCAAATATTCAAAACTTCTAACAAATGTTTTTCGATCGCATTTTGGGTTTGTTTTAGTAAAAACACAAACTTCTTCGTTAAGTCACAAAATTTCTCGGAAAACAATTTATCTGTAAATTCAAAAGTCAACAAAAGTTCTGCGAATCAAAATCAAGACTCAAGAGTTCACTTAATATCTATTGCTTTCGAAACGACGACAATAGAAATATGGTTTGACTTCTATTTAACTCAATTTGTATATAAAATTTGTAAAGTTATTAACGGAAAACACATCGTTTGTGGAGAAGATATTCAACCAAATATTGGCGATCTTTTGGGAAAATGGCATCTCTTAAGGTTTAACTTCAAAGAAGAATATTCGAAGCGTTCCTCCTCTTTGTCTATAAATTACAGTATTGATGGCATTTGCAATCAAACAGTTAAAATGAACTTGTCAAACTTAATTCCATTCCAAAAAATTCCAAAACACCCCCAATCAATGACTGTTTTGTTGGGTACAGTACACAATCATCGCTTTCAATGGGAACTTGGTAATTTTATGCTTTTCAAGAATACCCTCTCATTAGAGTCGACGCTCTACTTATTTTGTTTGGGTTCAGATTTTTGTAATTTCTTTGACCTTAAGCTGACTGCTGTCCATCGGCTGCCAATTATTCTTCCAAAATGTCTGTCGGATTCCAATTTCATTGATATTATGCCAACTTTTAGTGAATTATCGAAATCGAACACAAATTTCAATTTAGAAACAAATGTTTTAATTGTATATAAGCCGTCAAAAAGTGATCACTTCTTACTTTATCCAAAACAAACTCTAATTAATTCTTCTGTCCCCCACTTATCGAAGATATCGGTTCCAATTTCTTCACTTCGATTTAAATCAAACATTTCGTTTCACAATCGCTTCCATTTAGAAATAACTGAACACAAAGTCTTAGAGTTCGGACAAATAAATGAACGTTTGTATTATGGCGTCCATAAAGCAGTGTTTGACGCGGGAGGGGTCGGAATATTCATGTTTTTGTTGGCTCATATCATCGACACTTCAAATGATGAGAAAATGCAGTCAAAAACTCTGGAAATTTTACTAAACGTATTTGATTCTCACGTCCAACACAGGGATATGTTTATCAATCAATACAATGGACTTTCACTCTTAACTTTGTTATTAGAAAATCCAAAAGCAATGATCAGTGTTTCAATGCTAAGACATTTCTTTCAATTTGCGATAAGCAACAGTGAGTCGGGTCCTATAATCATTTCCAGCAGATGTATATCAATTGTAATCAGTTCGTGGAAAGTATGGCACAGAAGTCATCTAACAATGAAAGCCTTCTATCAAATGATTGCGTCATTGATATCGACTTCAAATCCGTATAAAAGCTTTAATATCTTGCAAATGAAAAGAGCGAATGCTTTGCAATCAATTATTTTTATGATTCAAGAAATATATATTCAGTTAAATCTTCGGAAAGAAATTCATTTAACAAAAGATTCTTTACTTTTAGTTTTAAAAGTTGTGAAAATTCTAATCGGAAGTCCTCCCGATATCTCTTTATTGAGTGAAATATTTGATTGTGTGCTTCTTCTTCATAAGGCAGAGTCCGCTTTCATTAGTCAATCGAGAAATTCTTTTTATTATTTATTCCCATCGATTTGGAACATTGATATGGAATTTGGTTCCCGAAGAACCAGTTTAATGGATTTGGAGGCAATTGATGTCGAAGAGTGGGAAATCATATCTGAAGATGAAATCTCACTGACAGAAGAATTAGCCGATGACTGTCCCGACCAAATGATTGCTGGATTAATAAATTTGATCGGAGAGACCATTGAAATGATTAGCGAAGAAACACTGGAGAAAGTGGTCGGACCTATCATTAAATTAGAATTTCTTATTGTTTTAGCAAATAATAAGTCATTCAAAGTAAGGGAATCAGTGATGACTACACTTCATATATGTTTCAAAAAATGCAAATCCAGTGAAATCGTCAATAATTTTATTAAATCAAAAGGTTTTCACTTAATATCCAATCAATTGCACAGATATCCGGCTTCACCTAAACTGGTGAACACCTGTTTCGGACTTATCCTTGAAGTCAATGATTTGTCGGAAATCACATTAGAGGACAACTTTGAACCAACGAAGAAATCATTTAATTTATGTGAATCAGAACTGTTTGCGCCGTTGTTTTCAGTGCTTCCAAAATCTGTTTACGACATATCTTTGTGTCACAACTCATTGCAAGCATTTTATCGAATTATGTATTCATTTAATACACAATTTTTGAAAGAATTATATGAAAACGGTTTACTCGAATGCTTAGCAAAAGTCTTAATAAATCACAACATTTATAAACAAAAAAATCGAAGCAAAACATTGGATACAATCGATGGTTACGAAGAAGATTTAATAAACGACGACATAAACTTTATTCTCAGAGAATTTTCTTCACTATTTTTCTTTAGCTCCGGAGCAAACAATCACCAAATATTTTGCACAGCACTACAATTCTTTGCTCTCCTCGAAAGAAAAGTATTGCCTTCTAATAAACAAATGTTTAGGGAGTGTCAGATCGCTCTCTTCGAATCCGCTTTCGATTGCATTCAATTTATCGGCGAAGAAACTAAAAATATTGGACACAGAAATACCAAACTATCAATTGGTTCGAACAAACTTTGTTTTATACATTTTTATTGATTAATCATTTGTTTGTTTAGGTAACAACACCGCAGAACTCTTCTTCAATATGTTCGCTCCGCCCGAAGAAAATTATGAAAGCGGTTCTGTCGGAGCCAATAATGAAAACTTTGACTCCTCTTCGTTCACAAGTTTTGATTATTCCGATCGACTCAGAAATAATTCGACAAAAATACAACTTCACAGCAAAGAAATCATTGAACGCTTCAAAGATCTTATGATTAAATCCATTGATTTTATAGTATTTAAAGGTATGAATTCATTTATCCCCAAAAATTCATTATTTTTTTAAACTTGGAATCAAACTTTTTAATTGTTTCAATAGTTAATAACAAATAATTATTTTAATTTCCTAATTAATAAACTATTTAACATTTAATCAATTAATGATTCGATCAATTAAAGTGTTTGCAATTTAAATTATATTCTGATTTAGGAATAACCAAAAATTGCCCTTGATCACAGAGCAAGTAATTTCATTCCAGAAATAATTGAATATTAAAATTTAATTCATAAAACATTTGAAAATTAAAATTGTTTAGACTTTTACGAACTTTACTGGTACTCCGAAATTTGGTCAGTACTTTTCATTAAAATACCATGATAAAACATATATCAAAGGTGAAATTTAATTATTTTCAATTGAGAATCTAGTTACAAAATACTGGTATTTGTTTTAAGAACAGAACAAAAATGTGATTTTTTCAAAATTATAATATTTTTTAAAATGACTTAATTTAAAGTTTTTTTTTAGATTTAAAATCTATTTTCAAAGAGTTTCGACTAATTTTTATATTAATGTCTCATTTATTGACTTTAGGAGAGGACTCTTTACTCAACGAAAAGGAGAAGTACTTTTCCAGAAGTATTTTACATATAATGTCTCAAATAATGGAAACCCTTCATAATGAGGGGTCGCGAAACAAAAAGAAGAACCTTTGGATTAATATTTTGTGGTACTGTCGACAAACCATTCAAACGCAAATCTCACGATTAGTCTTATATCTTATATCTCCGCTACAATCGTCAGAAGACCGACATTTTTGTATAGCACTGATTACTCAATTTAATTGCTTTACTTTTTTGGTTAAATCGAACGAAGAATTTGGGCATAACTTTAAAGCATTTATTTTGGATTTAGTCGATACTGTCGTCGACAACAAAGAGGCCAAAGAATTTCATTCATTGGTTAAAATAATTGACTCTCAATTAACCACTGATTTTGATAAACATTATAAAGAAACGATTAGTCATTGGTTTTCTAATTTGTCTTCCATTCAAACAAATTATAATAAATCAATAGAATTGGCTAAAGAGAAGGCATTGAATAAAATGAGGTCTTTGAGCAGAAAAGTGATCGAAATGGCGATGTCTATCACCAGAGATGTAGTCGAGGCTCAAAACAAAGAAAGAAAACAATATATTTATCTCTTAAAGAACGAAAAGACTAATATTTTTATTTATAAAAATATGTGGAAATCAATAGTAAATCAGTTTACACATGAAAGAGGTGTTTGGTACTTTCCTGAATATTATCCCAACTCTTGGTCATTAGATCCAATTGAAGCACCGAATCGTATTCGACGAAAGATGAAGAGATCGTTCCTTAATATCGAGGACCGTTTCTTTATTGATCGCAGAGACCATAAGAATAATAAACAATTGCTTTCATGTATTTTCAATTCTGATTCATCGGATTCTTCGGCGGTCATCGACAGACTTCACGCTAACGAACGCATAACATATACATCGAAGGCATCAGTTATAACACCTGATGAAGAGTTTCCGGGAGAAATACTTATAAGTAATTCAAGTATACATTTCATAAGTGAAGTCAAACAAAATAATGATATGTTCGGTGACCACATTCTCACAAAAGTCTTGCCTTTTGACGAAATACAAGAAATTCTCAAAAGAAGATATCAATTGCAAAACAATGCGTTGGAAATATTTTTAACAAATGGTTTAACTTATTTAATAGCTTTTGAATCAAATGGAGAGCGCGAAGAGTTTCACAATCAAATCAGTGCCAAAAATCTTCCCAACCTTTCAGAGAGTAAGAGTTTAGTTGCGTTGACTCAAATGTGGAGAGAGAGACAGATCTCAAATTTCGAGTATTTGACTCATTTAAACAAAATCAGTGGCAGAACTTTCAATGATTTGATGCAATATCCGATATTTCCCGTCATTTTAGCCGAATATCAAAAGAAAATTCTCGATTTGAAAGATTCGGACTCTTTCCGAAACCTCTCCAAACCGATGGCAATACAACGAAAGGGTCGCGAAAAGTATTACATCGAACAATACAATTACTTAAAGAATGAATACGAAAGAAATTCCCAAAACGGCGAATATATGATGGCCGCCACTACCGCTCCATTCCATTACGGCGCTCATTACAGCAATAGTGGAACTGTTCTTCATTTTTTAGTACGTTTACCGCCTTTTACTCAGATGTTTTTGAATTACCAAGATAGTAATTTTGATATTCCTGACCGAACCTTTCACTCAATGGCCACGTCTTGGAAATTAGCGACCAGTGAGTCGACCACTGATTTCAAAGAATTCATTCCTGAGTTTTATTTTTTGCCCGAATTTCTTATGAATAATGAAAACTTTGATTTTGGTGTTCGACAAAACGGAGAGCGGGTTAATGACGTCCAGTTACCCGCTTGGAGTCGATATAACGCCCGACTCTTTGTTCTGATCAATAGACAGGCATTGGAGTCAAATCACGTGACACTTAATCTCCACAAATGGATTGATTTGGTGTTCGGATTCAAACAGACGGGAAAAGCGGCCGTCGAAGCAATAAATGTCTTTCATCCGTCCACTTATTATGGCACAGATATATCTAAAATTGAAGACCCCCTCAAACGTATGGCTATTCAAACAATGATTAAGACTTTCGGTCAAATGCCGCGACAATTGTTTGCTGTTCCGCATCCGGTCCTATCACAAGACGTTCAGTTACCCAACGAAAAAGATATTCCTCACGTCATGGGAGAGGTTTTAGGTCTTAAATGGGGTTCTTATGTGGGCTCTCCTTCAGAATCAGATCCAATTATTTTATTGAAAAAAAGTTATCCAACAAAAATCAGTCGATTGATAGCACTGTTGACTAATGATGTCTTCGCTTTACCCCCAAAATCGACTCTATTTCTTACATATAGTCGTCAAAAAGGGGGGGCATTAATAAATGCATCCTATATAACATCTGTGGCACTATTCTTATGGTCAAGTCCTGACTCAACTATTAAAATAAAGTTGGATTCTTCGACATTGAGTTTCTCTGATGCAAAAGTTCTGCTAGATGAGGTTCTCTTTCAATTTATATAACTGTTTTTCACTAATTTCTAAAATATTTATCAATATTTAGATAACAATTTGTTATTCTGTTCCAAATTATGACATTTTGTTCGTGGGTTATGCCTCGGGCTCTATAAATGCATATGTAATCGCACAGCCATTGAGGGTTTGTTAGAATTACATAAAAATTACAAAATTTAATCCAAAATTTAAATTTCAGTCAAATGAGAGAATCGAATTGAAAAGACCGGAAACTACTCTTTACGGACACTCGACTTCAATAAAATCGATAGCAATTAGTAAGTCGTTTACAATTGCAGTCACCGGAGATTTAAATGGCGTTTCTATTGTTTGGGATTTGAATTGTTTTTGTTATGTCCGAACTCTTCCAAAACACAATTTCCCGGTTGAGTTATTAGCCATAAGTGAGACTTTGGGAGACATAGTTTCCATCAGTCACTCCACTAAACAATTGGAATCCTCTTTATTTGTTAATACTATTAATGGAGTTTCCGTCGGACAAGTGTTAACCGATTGCATTACTGCTGTTTGCTATTCATCAGCACAGGAGGGCCTTTCAGTTAATGTAATCGCTACCGGTTTTCTTGACGGAACCATTAAATTATGGAGTTCTTGGGATTTATCTCCTGTCAAACAATTTAAGAGTGACATCGATTTACCCATTAATTGGTTTGTTTTCTAATTTAATTCACTTAAATTTAATTAAATTATTTTATTTTAGTTTATGTTATTCTAACGACAATCAACTTCTTTACGCTCTCTATTCAGACAATACAGTCATTGTTTGGGAGAATAGCAGTCAAAAGAAAGGTATGAGAAGTATAAACTTAACTCTCCTCTAAAATTAACTTCAAAACGAACCCAAGAGTTACTAATCAGTCATTCGATTAGTTAAATGACTTTCAATCGGTTCATATTTCCCCTAAAAATAACATTTACTAACGATTTAAAGAAACTTTTAATTATTTATTTATTTAACCAAAAAAATGATTTTAAAAATCGTAATTCAAAGCATAAAAAAATTCCTTTTTCTTAAAAAAAAGAACTTAAAAGAGGAAAAATTTTATTTAATTATTTGTTTAATAAATTGTTTTAATAAATTTATTGTTAATTCTATTGAGAAATAAAAGTATTTTAAATTTGGGTGAATTGTAGTGACATTTATCCGATTTTAATCTGTTGTTAAAATTTTTTAGTTTTTATTCGAAGTCAAAATTGTGATAATATTTATGTATTTATAAATCAAAAATAAATTAAATAATTTGTGACATCGAATACAAATTTTTTTAATAAATATTTACATTAAAAACATTGGGTTAACACATAGAGTTAGGACAGGAATGAGACTTAACGACAATAATCCAATTCTTATAAAACCTAGAAATTACTCAATTGTTTGGAATGTCGTACTATAATAGGAAATGTTTTAGATTTAGTCAATTAGTTTATATAACAAATTGTATGAATTGTTTTCCTATAAATTAGAATCATTTTTAAGGACTCATTTGTAATAAAAATCAAATATTTGTCAGAATATCATTATATTTGTTACAACTTTTTTAAAATAAAATAAAAAAAATTCAGTTTAATTCAAGTTCTGGTTCTTCGGGCTGTGACTCAAAGAGATGAAGTTCTCTGTTTTCATGGGCCCAAAATCCCGTTATATCTATTAGTAAATTAATGACTGTTTCCGAGTGACCGCTGAGAAACAAATATTACTTTAATTTAAAACAATGAAGAGTTGACAATACCTGACAATCAAGTCGTCGGCTGTTATTTTTGTTGGCGTTTTTGGTCGAATCATATCAAATATTTCATTACAGACATCATCTGTGGTGAGAGGCTGCTGACCTTGCTCAATCATATGATCTTGAATGGCCTTATATAAAAAATAACTAAAGATAATACTTAAAAATAGTACAGACCTTAAAAAAATAATTAATGCAAAAGCAATCGATATATCCTTGTTCTTTTATATCCAAAACGGAGAACAAGAAATATACTGCCGGCGGCTCTTTCTTGTTCTCTATGGCCAACACTATGTCTACAAATGTCTTGAAATCCTTAAAGAAATGATTGAATCAAATTCTAAAAATATTCATTTACTCACAATTTCTTTATCATAAGTTATACAAACATCGAGTAATCTTTCGATGAAAGTATTGGTAAGATTTCCATATCTATAAAAAATCATTGAAATCAATTACATAAAGTGATTGATTACTTCATTAATTCAGATTTAGAAAGCATTCCGTTGTGGTCTTCATCTAATCTAAGGGTAGAAAATATTTTGTTTAATAAATTAAAAATTAATCGAAAAGAATAATATATTTACTTTAGATAAGAACTATAAAGACGTAAAGTGTTAGCGGCGGAGAACCAATTGGATTCCTCTCGAGTTTTGTTAAGATCTTCGTCGCGAAGCTTTTTAGTAAAATTCATACAATAAATCAAAATAAAAGAAATTATTATTACTTCGAGTAAATCGTCGAGAAAACCAGAACTCAGAATATCAACGATTCTTATTCTGTTGTGTTTGTGCGGATCCAAAAAGAAAAAGAACTTCCGGACAGCAATACAGACATAAAACGGATGAAAAGCGTTATCCAAAGAATTCAACTTTAATCCAATGAGAAATTAGTAAATTTTTCAAAACTTTATTATTCATTACTTGAGTTAAAGTTGGAATTAATTCCTGGATGTAATTCTCCAAATCCTAAAACAAATATTCTTTTATTACTATAATTTAGATCAAAGGACTGACTGTTTCTTTGAGAAATCCCTGTCCAGTGATATCATACAATGAAAGAGCAATTCTTGTTTGTCTTAACCATATTTTTCTCATAACATAATTAAAAAAATTTAAAATAGAAATCTTTCCGTTCGGGTCATTGTCTTGAAGTTTAGCGAAAACAATAGCTGTGAAGTACTCCCTATTAGACAAACATTTTTATTACCAAATAATGAAAAACATATAACTATTAAAACTAACTTTGCCTTAGAGTTAGCCTCAAGTAATCCACAAATTCTTTTAAACTCTAAGTAATCGATTCTCTGCTGACTATTATCTGATGTTTGCGGACACGACTTCTCCAATAAAACCCATAATTGCTATAAATTTTCAAAGAATATAAAACAGTAAGACATTTTAGCAAGATCAATTTTGAAATTTCAAATTTATTTGGAATTTGTGTCAAAAATATGACTAAAAATGGGATCAATCATTGAATTCACATTAAAAGCGATTCTCAAAATGTTTGGTTAAAAGGTTTAGATATTAATAACTCCGGAGTGAAGACAAATATAGAGTTAATCCCATATTAAGTAAAAGTGAAAACCAAAAACCTGTAACTCTTTGTTGTCGATCGAAGTTTTGCTCATATTTTGTAAAAACATTGCTCTGAAAAAGTGTCCAAATTTTAGTTAAAAGCAAATATAGAGTCATACAAACCGGGCCTCATCTCTGACCCGAAGGGCCAAACAGTTCTCATTTGTTGGGATCTGAAAAAGTAATTAAAAATGTTTTAACAAAATTTAATGTAAATCTTTTGACCGACTCTTTCATAAAATTTGGGGATTGTTTTCATTTCAAGTAAATCCTATTTTCGTTTTCAAACGATTTTCAATTTTAATTCAAATAATTAATCAAAACATAAAAACAAATTTATTCTGAATTTAAGAATTAAATTCAGCGAAAAACAGTTCAACAAATTTTGAATTATTTTTAAATTGAGTTTATTATTACTTTACCAATAGATGGGGTATAATATATGTTATACAATATTACCCCTTTATAAGTAAAGTTTATAAATAACTTTTATATTTTTTAATATCTATTAATCAAATTAAAAAATTTATTCAAAGAAAAATGATTTTAATCTAAAGTAAAAAATAGAATAAAAATTATAAAAGAATTTGATGACAACATCTCAACAAAATGTGATTTAAATTTTTAATAAATAACTTTTACTGTATTTCTCAGACATTGTTTTTATTTATAAAAATCAAAACAAAAATAAATATTTTATAAAAGTTTATTAATTATTAGAAATATTTTATTGAAATAAAGAAGAAATGAATTAATTGAATGAAGAAATGGTTTGCAATAAATGTCAGAAAAAATTGGGTAAAATTTTCTCAATTAATAAA
>JAQIXI010000805.1:0-18165 GCA_034700165.1 Galumnidae sp. Gr-Ori-00277 | reverse complement strand
CTGTTCAATACTAATAAACTATTGTTTTGTTACTTTTGTTATCTAAAACTGCATTTTGTCCCTCCATTTCATTTAATCATTAAATTTTAATGTCAGTTATAATCCGATTAAACACATTTATAATCACTCAAAAGATGTCTCAAACATTTCAGTTATCAAACAATAAATTTCAATACTCTTTGAAATCTTCATTTTAGACATTATTTTGTGAAAACCGTTAGATTTATATATCTTTAGAACAAATGAAAATTCAATATTTCTTTTTATTGCATTCTATGATATTTTTAAAATCAAATCATTTTTCACTCAAACTTTTGTGATAAACCCTTATTTATAATATGAGTTGTCATTTATTTGTCACATCTTATGATTTAGAGATATAATTGTTTGCAAAGATTGCGCTTTAATTATCGAGCAAGTTTAAAAACTTTGATATCCTTCGTGGTCAGTGCTTTTTCTTTATAATAAAGAGTTGATCATGACACAACGTATAGGAAAGGTGAAATATTTAATATTCTATTGATTATTAAAGGGTACGATTTTTAATGAACTTGGTAATAGCAATTGGAACTGCACCAAAACTATCCTAAATTATGATAAATTGTCAATTTATACTTATTTGTTGTCGATTTGCGAAACAATATTTTTTCAACAAATTCTATATTTTCTAAAATTATTTTATAAAGTTTTAGTTGTGTTTCAGAACTCACTACGAATTACTTCCTTTAAAATGTGTTAGTAAAGTGTTCCTTCAAAATAATTGTCAACATTATTCACAATAGATTAGATCAATCTGCGGGCTGTCCTGTCGTGAGGTAAGTCACTGACCTCAACAATTGTGACTAACCTCTCATAATATATTGTTTGATATGAGGTTAGAATAAAAACTCAATTTTATTGGATTGAGTTTTATATAGAATTTAGTTTTTGTAAAATATATTTGAATTTATATAACATTTCTTCACAAAATATAAAAGCATTTATTCAATGCATTAAATTTAATGAATTGAAGCGAAAAAATTATGTCTCTATAATAGACTTAATCTCATTAAGAGATTGAAACTCACGAATGAACTTTTATTTGAAATAATTGTTGGGAATATTTCAAAGAATATGAGATAATATTTTTGGTGAAGAATTTGATGTCTCATAATAATGACAAATGATTGGTTCCATTGCCTCCATTTACTCCATTTAGTGAACTTAACATCGTTTGAGACATCTGTTTGAGACAAGATTTGTCTTTGTATGAAATGAGCCATCGCTTCATCCAAATCAATGGCATAGTTTTCGTGGCTTTTCTTTATTGAGAAAAAAGTTAAGTGACATCAAAAATGACGAATTGGTTGAGAGTAAAGTTTACTCCTATAGCAATGATAAGAGAAAATCGTTTGAGTCATTGTTATTGGAAACATCTTTCGTAATATCGGCTATAATTTTCTTCTTCAGGGAAGCCTTTGGGACAACCCTTCAACTTGAACTGAATCCCTTTCAGATCTTGACTTTCAATAGAAGGGATGGCACTTTTTATGTGACCAGGTGTTAGCATTGGTGTTAGCATTGGTGTGAGCACTGGTGTTAGCATTGGACGGCCTCATCGATCGATGACAATAATGCATCTGCCGTTCATTCCTATAGATCGGGTGCCGTATATATACATAACTATATATATACATAACTGTATACTTTTTCCCCTCTTTTATGCTAATGAATGTGAAAAACAATTCAAAACGTATTGAATTCCATTTGAAATAATTCGTGCATTAATTCACGGCTTTATGTTTCTTACAAATTGTTTCGACTCAATCATTATTAACGTCTAATTTATGTCAATTTCAGGCAAAAAATATATTGATTTTCAGACCAGACTTCAAACCATAGGCCATCAAAAATGAGATCATTTGTTGGTTATATTATTGTTAATATTTTTCAACTTATATGGAATATACTTTGAAATTGAAGGTGCATTTTTTAGAGCAAGGTGAAATTCATGCGAAAATTTACAAGAAATTGGGAAATGCTTTTCTATTAAAGTTTATTCAGTTGCGATACTCTATGAAAGGTTTGAACGAAAGGAGAATTGAAAAGATTAGGGAAAGTCTTTGTTAGTCATTCGATGGATTCTTTGACAGAACTCTATAAAAACACGTAATCTTTTAATAATGGTTACAGTTATATAAGTTCACTGATGAGATGGTGTCTTATGTCAGATGTATGCCATTCCCAATCACTGAATTCTGTTTTGTGGCCTCCGATTCAAACAATCTTAAAAGGGTTTGGGTTTAACGCATGGATGGCCATAATATGAGGCCATTCTCTAATGCATTCAATATGTCTCCAATTGATGTCTACGCAAATGAGAACAACTCTTTCACAATCGCCTTTCACTCTCTCCTAATATTATGTAAGCGAACGAAAGTGGTCTAAACTTAACATGTGATGTGAGGGCACATCACATCAAATTCAAGGACGGACTCAAATTCTTTTACTCAAAAATTTATATATTTTTTGTTTCCTTTTGGCGGCAATAAATCCGTTAAAATTTTCATCAATTCTTTCGTTTCCTTTTGGATGAGAAAAAGTTAAGAGCAGTGTTTGGGCTCTATTTGAGCGAAAGGTGCAGATATGGTGTTAGACTAAATACCGTATTAATAACACATAAATTACTGTCCGTTTCCCGATTGAGGAAAAAACAAATGTTTTGTTCGCAATTCTCTTACATCTGGTTATCATAAAAAACATTTTTATTGAGAATTCAATTATTGAACCAAAGATTTGCGAATCAGTGAAAGAGTGCGCCGAATGTCATACGAATTCCGTTATGCCTTTCGGACTCTCCCATCATCTAAAGTCTGATTCCAGTACTCCTCAACTGGTAATGCATCGAATGTATTATACCTGTTGTTAAGATATAATAGTCGGACAAATCCAAAATCGTACCCTTCAATAGTCTCTCTCTTTATGAAACATTATTAATGATTTCAAGTAAATGCTTAGAAACCCTTTTCGTATAACAAGAGGCGGTTCTGTATATCTATGTATTACTCAATGAAAAAATTGACAGTCCATTCAATGACACTTCTATTCACTTCACTTTCCATTAGAGTTATGTCAGACTAGTTTACGGCAAAACATTTTTCTATCAATTCTTCTGACGTTTCGATTAGACTTTCGATTTTGGGTTTGAACTCAATTTCTATTAACTATTATTCAGATCTATTTTTCAGAATAAGAAGTATTACCCAAATATCGATCATAAATAGAGCATAAATTCTAGCAAGTTCACTTATCAGTACTCCTTTCACTAAATTGGAATTTATTTTATAAAAGTTTGAGCCCTATATTTCTCAAAAAGATTTTCTTTTGAATCATAAATCAGAATTAATTTTATAAATATAAGAGAAATACAAATTTTACCAAGTTCAAAACTTAATATCAAATAATATAATTCATATTCTTAATTCTAAATAAGCATGCTACAAGTTGTAAATGAACCCTAATTAAGAATCTAGGTCAATTTGATTTAAAGCAAAAGAGATTCTCTTGAATTATTCAAATGAATTTCATTGAATAACTGATTTGAATTGTAGTTAAGTTGAGTTCTTTGGCTGACATTCTTTGGTTGAATCAATAAATTATGACATAAAAGATGATCGTTTGGATGACAATAAGGCTTTCTATGTAGTCGTCAGCGTTTGGAAGACGAAGTTCACAAACTATGAAAAAGGCTATTATATAGTATGAGATTCACGCCTATTATTCTCACTTTCAATTGAATTCATTGTCGGTATCTGTTCTCCCAACAGATAAATATAAATTATTGTTACGGCAATTGCCAATTGACTCCAACTCATATACTTTTTAATAATTTTTTTCGATTCATTCGACAGAAATGAAGTGTAAATAATTTTGTATTATTTGGAAGAATGAAGTGATAAACAGTCTCTGACTGACGATAAACAGTGGAAATGCAGATGTATTTCACAACTTTAATGTTGTGAAACGTTTTTCTACTTTTTTTCATATATTTTACCGAATATGAAGTTTTAGTGAATAGAAGAATATCTTCAGTTAAAATGCTTTTTATTAGGAGAGCGGTGTCGTCGTCGGCACAGTCCGAAACTTTAGAATTTTGTCCCTTTTCTCTAATCGTAAATTTTCAGTTAACTACAGTCTAAAGAAAATTTTCAATATTCAGTTCATTGTTCCTCAAAACTTATGAGAAGAGACCAAAAGACCAAAAGTTCTCCTTTTTTTTCGAGAAAACGAAATGTTATACAAAAACTCGACTTATGTTAGCCTTCATTCACATGTCTTCACATAAATACTAGACTTCCATTGGTTTTAAAGTTTTGGGCTTTCATTTAAAGTTTTCAAAATCTAAAAATGTGTCAAATCATCGGAATTTCCTCTAAAATCTTTACAATAGACTACCAAAAGATCGTTTGATTTAGATTTTGATATACATTTGATATACACTTAATTTCAAGAATAATCTTTTGTTGGACTAAAACTTTAATTCCAAAATAGATTTCTTTTTTTAAAAAAAAGTTGGGTTCCGACACATTTTTACAACTTTTGTTCGGTTATGAAATACAAAAATCGTAGATTACAAACCAAGATTAAAATTTATCAATCAATATTTTTTTTTGTAATACATAAATCAAAGACAAATTTATCCTCTTTTGAACAAATTCTAGAATATGTTCCGGATGCAATAAAATAGATCCTTTAACTTTGAAAAACAGACTAAAAATGACTAAAAAAAGTGAATTATATTTTTAACAACTTTTCTGACCGATAGAACTGATAAATATAGTAGTTTAGTGTTGGGTCAGACACTTATAAGTGTGTTCTCCATCACTTATAAGTTGTCAGATCAAGTCGTGAACACTATTTCTTAAATTATTTTTGTGTTCAAATAAATCGATAAACAAAATAACAAAACATTTTGGAGAACCTGTTTATTGTTTTTAACGTCGACTATAATTTTCGGCACATTTAAGACATAAATTTATTATTCATTTGAAGAAATTTGAAGAAATTGTTTCAAATTATATGTAAATCAATAATTTTTATGGAAAGAAATATATAATTGTTTGGACATAAATAACATTTTAGTTGACCAACACTTCACATGAAAAGTCCCGATGGGCTGAAATGGGCTGTAAAGCCCTCATTCTTTCTAAACAAGATTTTTATAATAAGTTTAGAGATTCTCAGCTAAAAAGTCTGTAATCTTAAGAAAAGTAAAGTATTTTTGTGAGCACTCAATACCAATACAATAATTGATAAGTTTTTACAGGTTTTCAACAATCAATACAAACGGAAATTGGTTTGAATTGAGTGAAAATTTTGTTAGAAATGTCTATTTTATGGAACAGGAAGGATATCACTGCTGTTAGGATGTAGGGTTTAGGGCTTGGTTTCTATGTTAAGCCTATTCTGTGTCGCACTCTCTCACAATTTCGACGATCGCAACAATTCTCTCAATAAGTCTTTCACTGTTTTATTAGTTTTCTATTAATCGAATGGCAGTTCCCGACTAAAACTTAATTCAAAACAGAATAAATTTGCGCCAAATTAACCAAAAAAAAAAGTTAAGTGCATATTAGCGGACATCACATCTGCCTCTAACCAAAAAACAGTAATAAGAGGGACCTAAACCTGACAGTTACTGGTTGTGTGCTCTACTCATTCCTTTAGAGCCTTATTATAGATAAGACTCCAAATTCTTTAACACATCTAAAGGTCTTTCATAATGAAGGATATTAATGATCTTTCGATCAAAAGAGAAACCATTACTGAATCAGTTTTATTCAATCGAGAGGTGGTTCCGCATGTCTTCTGACAAATCACTAAATAAATGTATTGAACGCTCCCATAACTCCCATAACTCCCATAACTGTATATTCTTTTTATATGTGTTTAACTTATATATAAAATTGAAATAATGAAAGGATTGTAAGGACTCAAAGAGTTATTCTCCTCTTTTTTCAAGAGATTGAGTCAATTGTTCCTTCTTTCAAACTATCATTAATAAAAAGCACAAAAAGGTGATAGTCTGGCAATACTTTGACAATACTCTGGGAAATTTTTCATACTCTCATTATTCATATTCAATGCTTTTGATTTTGACAATCGGTTTGTGTTAAGGTTTGTCTCAAATCAATATTTGTTCGAACATTTGTCCACAAAATATCCGTTAAAATCAATTCATAAGTTATGTACTCTTAAAAAGTTATGTAATATTTTTGTTCAGATATTCTATTCTTAACCACAAATTTATCTTTTGTTTAATTTTTTTGTTTATATTTTAGGATAAGAACTTTTAAATATTGCAATAATATCACCCTGATATAATACTCATTCATATAAATTATATCTGATATTCATAATAATTTTTAAAATAATTACTAATATCTAGAATGTACTTGAATCAAAGTAACTTGATTAAAACATTTTAAAATTAATGATTGAAAACAACACTTGATTTAAACTTTTAGTCTTAAAGTAATGATAAAATTTGAATAATTGTTTACATTTGTTAATGAAATGATTAGATGTTTCAAAAAAATGTCATTTTTTCCTTTCATTACAAATCTTTGAAAAATGTTTAAAACGTTTATTTTTTGACTTAAGTTTGATATAATTAAACAGAAATTTTGTAAATAAATAAATGAATTCATTGATAAGAGAACTGACGAATGAATAAACAGTGATTAGAGTCAAACCAAAAACCAATAGTTCTTTGAATTACCATCGATTCAGATATCATTTATGTTAAGAGTTTGCAAACAATTTTAATAAATTTCTGATTAGTTTTACTTAAATTTATGTCATTAAGTAATACGAATTTATGTCCTTGTGCATTTCCTTATAACTAGTTATATCTAGTAAATGATCTAGACAAGATTTACAGTCAAAATGAATTTCTATTTCTTAACAATTTTACTGACTTTTCGTTATTGTTTTGCAATTGACTTAAATGTCTTCAATTATTTTGATAACAATTTAAACGAAAGTCGAGACAATGTATGGAACGGAACAATTTGGGCGGTTCTGGTGGCGGGTTCTAATGGTTGGTATAACTATAGACATCAGGCAGATATATGTCACGCATATCAAGTTCTTCACGAACACGGAGTACCTGACGATAACATAATTGTTATGATGTTCGACGATATCGCACAGAATGAAGAGAACCCAACCAAAGGAATCATAATTAATCGGCCGAACGGCACAGATGTATATAAAGGAGGTTTCACTCAATTATTTCTTTATTTTTGTACCATTTTTTGATGAAATCTTCAATAATTTTGTTTGAATTTTAGTCCCAAAAGATTATATCAAAGAAGAAGTGACGCCTCAAATGTTTTTAAGAGTATTAGAAGGCGACCAAACCCTTCGCAAAAGAGGCAAAAAAGTGGTTAAAAGTGGGCCAAACGATCACATTTTCGTGTATTTTTCTGACCATGGCGCTCCAGGACTTATTGCTTTCCCAAGTGATGAACTCTATGCTAAAGATCTCAATGAAGTTTTGAAAAGAATGGCTCAACAAAATAAATTTAAAAAGATGGTTATTTATATCGAGGGTAAGTTTCAATTGTTTTAATCTTTAAATGTTATCTGCATTTGAATCAATTCATTGAAAACGCTTTAAAAAAATACATTATTTTTAAAGAATTAGAATTTCATATAAAAGGAAAAAATGTAACAAAAAAATATATTTTATTATTGAATTCAATTTATTTCCGTTAAATATCGTTAAGTTTTATAGATTGAGAGAAGGCTCCGCTCGGAGTCACCCTATAAGACAACAATAAGTGATTGCCAGAGATCCTCAATTATGGACTTGTAAGGTTGGTATAATAAGTGAGATTTTTTTAAACAAAATATAACTAATAAATATATTATAATAAAACAGAAATATTTTTAAATGATTTATTTATTAAATATTAATACAAAATATAATTAACAAAATGTATAAATTTCTAAATTTTGTGAAAAATATGTTAGGGATTAAGGATTACTAAGAGTTCAATGCCTGTTATCAGTTGTTTTGCTTTGTCTTGGACTTGAATTTAAATAAAATAAACCGGTATATAATGATAAGAAATAAATTTCACTTTAATTCAATAAGTCATTTCAAAGTTTTTGACTTAAAAGTGAAGTTCCCAAGTGAAAAAAATCTCACTTATTATACCAACCTTGCAAGTCCATAATTGAGGATCTCTGGTGATTGCACTTCTATAGGGCTCAGTTAAGATCGTGTCTGAAAATCTGAGGCTTCCAGAGCTCAGACAACAAATTTATTGAATTTCATATTTTATAAGAAATGCCATAAAACTAAATAAATGTTCGTTTAATTACTCCTCAAATGACGGATAAAATTTTTCAGAAGTCATGAAAAGTATTTTCAAATAATTCTCACGAAAAGAATTGTTTGATTTAATGCAAGTAATGTCTTAAGAGAGCAATAGTTTAAGAAACTGGTAGTGAACTGAATGCCATTCGAAGGCAATTAACTGAGGCTTTAAATTAAACTTTTATTTCATTTTAATATAAATTAATTATTTCATTACTCTATTATTAAATCAATTAAAAAATTGTTTTGAAAGCGTGTGAAAGCGGTTCGATGTTTATGGGTTTACTTCCAAAGAATATGAATATCTTTGCTGCGACGGCCGCCAATTCAACCGAATCCAGTTATGCCTGTTATTACGATGAACTTCGGGAAACTTATCTAGGGGATGTCTTCTCTGTTAATTGGATTGAAGACAGTGATAGCAGACGAACCCTCACATCAGAGACAATACAAGAACAGTTCCGAAGAGTCCACAGAGAGACTAACACTTCACACGTCAAAGAGTTTGGGGACAAAACTATCAGAAATCTAGTGTTGAGTCAATTTCAGGGCTCTAAGACCTACAATAAGACTTACGTCCAAAAGGCTTATATAACTGATGCTGTGCCCAGTGGTGACGTTCCCATTGCTATTGCTTATAGAAAACTAAATAAAAGACAGAATGAAGAGCACAGAATCACTAATAAAGTGAAATACGAGGAACTGTTGAGAGGACGCAATTTTCTGATCTCTTCTATCAAACATTTGATACGAGAGTTTGAATTGAAAATGATTTCTGTGGACAGAATTTGGAGCGATAAGAGAGCACTGACTAATCACAACTGTTATGTCCAACTGATTGAACAGTTCGATAACCATTGTTTCGATCTGTCGACACATCCCTTTGCTCTGAGATTTCTTTATGTATTCGTAAATATGTGCGAAACATTAGAAAATCAAAATGAAGGCAACCCTCAGATAATTGAGAATTGGATTTCATCTATTGTTAAGCACTGTTCCACTCATATTAAGGGACATCCATTCAAACAAAT
This sequence comes from Galumnidae sp. Gr-Ori-00277, assembly GCA_034700165.1. Taxonomy (NCBI): domain Eukaryota; kingdom Metazoa; phylum Arthropoda; class Arachnida; order Sarcoptiformes; family Galumnidae; species Galumnidae sp. Gr-Ori-00277. The sequence goes on along the minus strand of JAQIXI010000805.1, from coordinate 8,766 downwards.
TCTTTGAAAATATTCAATACTAACTAAAGATTGAAATTTTCACTCAAATAATAAATATAAGAAAATTGAGTTTTTATGTAATTTTCAAATCTTTTAATAAATAAAAACTTAAAATAATTACTCATTTTATATGTATTATAAATGATTATAATTAATAAACTTTTAAAGTATATAAAATTATTAATTTTTGCTTATTTTACATTTTTTAAAATAAAATTTAAGTATTTATTAAATTAATAGCAGAAAGAATTTATTGAATTTAAGGGAACATCAAATTAAATGTCATTAAAATTATTAAATCAGTTATATTACTAATAATGAACTCAACCAAAGTTTTGAACTCAAATTAAATCAATTGATTTGTCAGTAATTTTCCATAAAATCACACAAAATTTGGTCTTATGTTTATGTATTCTAAGAGTTAAAAAAGTTTAGACAATTATATAACCTTTTGATAAGTGACTAAACAATGACTAAATAATCACAAATTTTCCACTAAAATTGATTCAATTCACACAGTTTTCGGTTTTGGTTACGACTATATAATGATTACATAATTTGCATAATAAGTCATTTAGAGGTCATTTAGAGGACAAAAACCCATTTAGAGGTCAATTACGTAATCTTCAAAATATTCATTTTTGGTCCATTTTTTAAAAAACAATTAGAGGTCATTTAGAGGACAAATAGAGGTCAAATAGAGTTAGTGAAGGACAAAAAGTCACGTAAACCATTACCAAAGTCATTGTCAGACGTGTCACTCCTCAAGTAGTGTTGGATCAGTTGACCAATATTTGAGTCAAAATTTTCCATTAAATGAAATACTTTTATTGGAATAGAATTAAAATTTATTGAATTAATATTTTAATTTAATTTAATTTAAATGATAACAAATTTTTAATTTTATTTAATAATTAACATAAAAATAGATTTTTATTAAAATTAATTTCTAAAATTAAAATTAATAAAAATGTTATCGTATTTAACAAAATGTAAATTAAATACAAATAAAATGAATTAAAATATTAAATAAAATTATTGTGGCTCTGATTGTGAGGTTTCCACGTCTTTACAAAACTTTTTATGTGAACTCCAGTGAAGTCTTTGACATTCGATATCGCAATAAGAGGTTTGTTTACATTTAGAACATCTTTTAGTTGGATTTGGTTCAGCACAGGCACCACAAACCTGTGAGTCCTCATCGAAACCTTTCTGTCCATTAATTGTTTGCGATAGTATGGAAACAGCGCTCGGCTCTGACCCCATCTCAACGTTTGCCAGAGTTTTGACCAATTGTTGAAAAAGAGAGTTCTCCCGAAACGGATATTCACGAATACTTTGTCTCAACAATTGTTCCAAAACCAGAGGAAAGTCATCACTTTCTCGAGTCTTGAGCCAACTTTTTAAAAGTTGATTCAATTTATTAAAGTTTTGGTCGTTTTTATCGAAAGTTATATCGTTTTTGGGAAAAATGAGAAGAATTTTATTGAAAATGAAGGCCAAGTGATGTACTTTTATTGATATCATTTCGTTTTCTTCATTAGATTTCAATTGTTTTTCGCGAAGAAATTCCAATACTTTTAATACTTTGTTTCCGCTTTCGATTAAAACCCAATTTTTCTTAAGAAATAAACCGATTCTTATCGGATGTATATTTGTTTGTCTCACAAATGAGTGGACCGGAGATACCAATTGTCTGTTAAGAAGGGGTTCAGTCTCTAAGCCATGGATTTTAGTATAATATTCAACGGTCTCTCGCGGTATAAAGTTATTAATGATGGCAACAGTCGAGTGCTGTCCAACAAATGCTGCCATTTGTGAGGCGTTCCGACCGACAGAATTCACTGAATTAACGTTTGCGTCGTTTTCCAGTAAAAGATTTACCACTTTTTGATGTCCGCCCAAAGCGGCGAACATAAGAGCGGTGTAGCCGTGAATATGTTTGTTATGGTTGACATCTGCGCCCCTCTCGAGGAGGTATTTAGTCATTTGATAATTGCCTTTATATGATGAGTGCTGTAAAGCATTCATTCCGTTTTCATCGCAACAATTGATTCGGACATCGCTTTCATTCAACAATTGTTTTACGTCTTCTAAACTGTTTTCACTGATTTTTTTCATTAAAAGTTTCTCATTTTCTGTCAGATCTGACATTATTTCAAAAACACTTCAAAATAATATGAATTTAAATGAAATTTAAGGGAAAAATGAGATCATCGATGAAAACAACTGAAGTAAACAACTGTATTGGTTTCAATGGTTTCAGTGGTTTCATTGGTTTCCATAGCAATTGTCTAAATATTGTTCACTTCATTCAAACAAATCATTTCAATATTCAGTCTCTGAAGTGTTAAATCATTTAACTCTTCTTCACATTTAATTTATTTTAACTACAGATCCAAACATTTAATATTTTTCACTGAATTTAAGGAATAAAAAAAATAGTATATAAAATGGTATTTACCCCCAACTCTATAGTAGACATTTATTGCTCTAAATGTCAGACTTTTAAATATTTTCTAAAATTCACTAAAAAATTAGAAATTACTAAACATTTATACCTAAAATAGTTATCATTAAATGTTTGGATCCATTTATATGTTATTATATCGAAATTACTAATTGAAGACTTTATTTTTAAAAGCAAACTATTATTTATAATACAATTTACAGCATTTATAGTAGAATAGGTTTAAGAATATTATAATAAAGTGTTTATCAATAATAATAAGAATAGTTTTTAAACAAAACTTTTATCGAAAATTATTCACAATTTATTTGATTCAAAAAAACTAATAGACTTTTACGGCATTTGATTTGTCTGAGAAATCAGAGCTGAATCTGCAGTGGAGGGTCCGGTGCCAGGAGTGCCCTTAAAGTTGGTGGCACTATTGCAGGAACGGGCGACGCTTTCAAAAAGCCTATAAATCAATTGAATTAAATAAGTTTTCAAAATATATATGAGACTCACTTCTCAATTTCTGGCGCACACCTCACGAATTCATGATTCCAGAACTTAAACGAAGGATTTTTGATGAGTTCGATGAACGTCACTAACAGACCCCACGGATGAGGTCGGTTTACAATCAATCTCTCCAACAATACTCGAGTTATCTGTTCCTGAATGGCTTCTGTATTGGATTCGGCAAAAAGATAGAGAAGTGTACAACTGAAGTAATGGGTGTGAGAATTGGGATAACGCAACTGATTGGCGATTGCATTCAAAAATAGATATCGACCTAGATAAACACAATTATAACTATTATTAGTTATTAACTCAAGCAATGAAACAAACCTTCGGTATCCAAAGCAACGGCAAGATTTTGAAATATATCCATATGTGAAGAGTGAGCGATGGCTGACATACTTATATTTTTTGGTGGAATCGATTGAATGGCCGATTGGCCGACATATAGGACTAAACCATTGATAAGAGGAGTGTTATAGTGGGCCGAATCAGTTGTATTGTTAGCAGCCGTTTGTTGAAGATATCCGCGCAAATCACTCAGGAATGTGACCGGACTTCGAGTTCGTAAATATGAGTCCAAATCCTTTTTAAACACTTGAGTGCCAAATGTGGCCAAAGCGGTGGACCCGCGCGGAGGTTGACTTATTTCCGGCAACGAATCGATCTTCAAATTAGGAGTAAACGGATCCGGAAGTCTCATATTCCGCGGAAAAGCACTCAAAACCAAATTTCGCATTTGAATGGCATTACAAGGAATGACATCACACAAACTGTAACAATATTCGCATAAAAACTCAGGGAAGTCGTGTAACAAAACCAAAAACACTTTAAGTGTTCCCTTAAATAAACAAATCTTTAGTTATTTTTAATTTTAATTAAATCAAATCATTAAAATAACTCACTTTATAGAGAGAGTCCATCGATTGGGGCAGTTCTACATTTCGAAGGAAAGGGGCCTCAAACTTGATTAAGTCAATCAACAGTTGAGCGTACATTTGCCAGCCTTTTGTGGGCGAACCAGAATTTATAGACCCGGAGAGGAGACACTTTTCCATAAAAGTTCGGTGACTAATGAAGTCGAGCCACGCGAATGCAAACGACGGAGCCTTTGATGGTCTCAAAACGTGAAGTGTATTACAGAAAGCGGTCAATACTTGGTGTTGAATCGATTCAAGTAATGGATCCAATTGTGATGGATTTAAACCTAAACCCAATTGGTTTTGTTGGAGCAAAACAGAGCCGGGAAGACCCAAATTGGTCGGACCCAAAACTAATTCCATAAACAGTAAGACAAAAATGCGATAATATGGCAAATGTTGAAAGTCAGCCTGTCTTATATCTTGGTCTTGAGTGGCGACACCGGCTATTATGTTTAGCACTTTATTCAGAAGATTTAGTTTAGCCGTGGTTTCTGAAGCGGCGCCCGAAGCGGCAGATGACGAACCGCTGTGTTTGACCAGCATTACTATCAAATGAGTGAATGCATCCAAAGTGTGAAAGCATTTCGAGCGGACATCGATTATGTTGGAGGAGGCGGGCGTTTGGGCCGCAGCGTTAAGGATCCGATAACACAACTCAACGCACATTTCTGTCGACAACCGGAAGAATCGGGTAATTAAGTCATCGGTTTTGAGTATTCCCTAGAAATTGAAGAAATGTTAATATTTAAGTAGTGTTTGAATAATGAGTGAGACTGAAGTATGACTGACCTGAAGGTTCATTTGTTGGACATAGAATTGGAATATTTTGCTGGTATTCGCCTGAGAGTGATATAATTGAATCCATTCTCGAAGTAATCTTTCAGTCTTCTCGAGAAGTCCGGGCGGGTCGGCATCGAATTGACGGGTTTGGTTTATTGATGACGAGTCGTGCATTGATACCATTCCTGTGGGCACTTCATTATTGACTCCGACAGGGACTGACTGCTGTCCCCCTCTAACCATTTCAACTATTGACTGAATTTCAGCGAACAACGGATGAGTTGACCCTTTGCTCAAACGGAACAGATTTTCAATGGTTTGCGGAAAATCATTTTCATTGATTGTATTTCCATAGATTTTAATGAACTGTAGAGTGAAAGCGAGCGCTACCGGGTTTTGGGCGTTTTCGATGAGTTGTGCCAATTGGTGGTCCATCATTTGATAGTTAATTAGAGATGAGCGCATCAATACTTCTAACAATTCATCGGGAAGTGACGGCCCATTCGTATTACTAAGGAGTCGGTCCAAAACAAGTCTTGTTATTTGTTTTGTGGTCCACTGATGAGTGAAAGCGCGCGGATCTGAAAGTGCTTTCAAAATAACCAAATATAAGTCACGCGCGCGGCTGATGGCAATCATGTCGTTGACACCGGCCTCAACATTGATCATCAGTTCTCCGATTGCGTCCAAAACCTTTTGAATTAATGTAAGCGCGTATACGATATCTCTTGGATTTTGTCGCGCGAGAAGTAAAGTCTCTGCAATCGATCGAATCGTATTTAAGAACTGTTCGGGTGAACAGAATTGAATGAGACTGAACTGATGCATCAGTTGTTCCAATTCATTGATAAGTTTGTCATAAATAGTGACCAGAGCGGCATCGGCTGCCTGTGGTGGAACGGGTGGAATATCTGCTCCGCCGCCAAAATTTGAGGCCAAATTAGGCATTGAATTCATATTAGAATTGGGTAAACCAGACATTGATGTCATATTTGGGGCATTTTTGAATTGAGCCATTGAAGTGGCGGAGGATATCATTTGCCCGACACCTGAGTTATTGCTTGTAATAGAAGTGGGAATGTTGTCGGTTATCGGTGAAACAAACCCAGGTATATTTTTCCCCAATTCTTCGTAAACATTCATTTGTTGAGGTGTGACCGGACCTACTTTTAATCGAATTGCTTCGGGCATTCTCTCGGCCTGATATGTTAAAACTGTTGGGTCACAATATCGGCGTCCCTCAGCTCTGGCGGCGCGTCTGATCTCATATTCAGATTTCATTTTTCTGTCCAATTCAGTCAAAGCCTTTTCTATGGCCGTCTTCTGTATAAAACATGTGCAGAGATCAATGTTATCGGTAGCGATGGTATGAGCCGTTGCATCGATCAAATCTTTAGAGATATTGGGTTTTGTAGAAAAGGCGTTCTTCAATGCCTGAGTGATCGATACAAACAACGGATCTTTACATGTAATCATTGCCATTCCGGCCGTTAAGTTTCGGGTCAGATAATGAGCCGCTAAACACATACGACTTTCGTCCGGATCTAATGCGAAGTCCTTTTTGATGATCTGTTCGGCAGTGGTTAGACTTATTTTCATACTTCGTTCCACAACAGGAATAATCCACTCCTGAACTGCTCTTTCAATGGCCGGTCGAATAAATTGTCTCAAAACCGGATTTTGATTAAGTAATTGAAGGTTTTGTTGAACAACAATATGTTGTGAGAGACCACTTATGTTGTTTACGTTTATGTCGTTGTAGTTAAAGAGTTGCATTCCTGGCGACTGAGTGCCAGTCGTTGGCGGAACCACTGATTGCGGCAAACTTGGGAGTTGTGGATGACTTTGAGACACGAGTTGTGGTGCTGGAGATGGCGTGTGATGAGGTATTATCATATGTTCACTGACTGTTGGAATGGGAGGCTGTTGTCGTATGACACCTAATTGTTGTTCGATTCGATTTAAATCACTCTTCAAAACGTGTGATTTTCCGGTCAAAGAGTTGAGGTCTAAGTTCAGAGTTTTGCACAACACTTCCACTTCAAACTTAAGATTTAGTTTAAGAGTCGGTTCCTGATGTAGTTCTACTAATGACTTGATAATAGCCATAGTCCACGGGTTCGGAGGTTTAAAGACGCGCGACTTCGCACAACTTTCCAGTATTTTGGCGATGAATGGGACGACATATAAAAGCTCTTGAGTTCCCTTATGGTAGGCTTCAATCAAAAGATTTTTCAATTCCAAGTCAAGACTAAGAATTGGTTTATTCTTCGCGAGTGTCAACATTCCCAACCAATGGCCCAAATTCTTCAGAAGTGATCGATCACTAAAGTTAGCGATTTCTTTATCACTACTCAAAAGAACTTTAATGTTTCGATGCGTTTCTTTTAAAATTAATTTTGTGAGTTCAGGCATTTTCAACATTTCTGTGAAATTGGCGTAAAGGGCGTGAAAGTTGGGCTCAATCGACGCCCTTTTCATTACAAAGTACTGAGCGATCCATCCATTGTACTGATCGTCATTACCGATGGCTTCTTTGAACTCTTCTGTCTTTTGGGGTAAATTGAGTTGAGATAAATTATTTATAATAAACGCAATTTTGTCCTGAACAGTGTCCGGAGGCACAGAATACATAGTCTCTCCCGCAGCCAATAAAGTGTCAATATTTGTCGCGTTTGCAATCGAAGGACGGGAATTACCGGTAGAAGAAACGACAGACTTCTCGACAGCACTGGAAGTAGCGATTGAAGTCGTTGTCGTAATTGTGCTATTAATTGATGTCGTATTTAGTGTCGGAGCGATAGGTGTCGGCACAACACGAGAGTTCTGAACATTACTTCCAATGGGATTTGAAATGTTAAGACCCGAACCAATGCTAAGATTTGCTGTTGAAGTAATTATTCCACTCAATTGGGGCAGTGATGTTGATGTGAGAGCTGTATTAGGAGTGGGCGTCGACCCAACAATTGATGGCAAACCAATTGGTGTTTGAGACGAATTAACATTATTTCTCATCGAAGGTTCAACAGATTGTGTCCCACATTCGATATAATCGATGAGAAGCGGCGGAAAGTCTCTAAAGTGAGGGATTTGTGCCAAATGTTGACAATAAAGTGGATAATCTTTTAGTTTTGACTTAAAGCGATCGAGTGCTGCAATTCCGAAGAAATACATTTTACTTCCGTGAGGTTTGCGTAAGGCTTCCAAAACATATCGGAGGGCAACAACTAAAGCCATATATTTGACTAAACCCATTTGAATAATACCACCGAAGAGTTGTGCAGTTATAAGAAGCTCCCGATCCGGGTATTGTGGGAAAAAGCCATATTCTTTGAATAGATTTCGAATCATACACGTGAATACATCCCTTTCTCTTTTTGTGGGCGAGTCTTGAAAACGTCTGAGCATATCAAGCACTTCATCTATTGTTAAACTCCCGGACTGCTGTTGATTATAAATTCTTTGGAAATAAGAATCGGCCTCTTCTTCGATGTCAATACTGACGGTTTGTTGTAAGTCTGGAAAAATTGCCGCTAAATCTCCGACGACTTGTTTCATACGATCTCCAGTTTGAGGCAAAACGTTTACAGAATTACTCGAAACAATATTTGGATTCGATTGAGAGTTCATTCCAATTGGATTAGCGGTAAAGGGAGGTCTCACTGATGAAGTGAATGAAGAATTTGTCGTTTCAGGAGTTTGACTAAGGTTTGGGTTATTCAGACCAATCTCTGGAAGTGTCGACTGTGAAGGAATTGTAGGTCGCGACTGATTGGGCGGACCTATTGTCGGCAAAACACCAGGGGGTGCCTGACGGGGCAGTTTCGCTAATAATCGAGTTGAGTTACCGACCATCGTTAGTATGGCTTCATTTATTTCTTGAGACATCGGCGAACCATTTATTGAACCATTAGAAGGCGTTCCCGCATTACTTATGCTTTGTTGAAGACATGCCAACATTATGGCCAGAGTTTCGGCGGGTAATGTCGACAGTGCAGGACTCGAATCGATAGCATTAGAGGAACCCAATAATGCAGAACAGCGTCGGTTAAGGAATACAATACACGCGTTTACAAAAGTCTCGCCGTTGCACTCAAT
>JAQIXI010000804.1:0-18188 GCA_034700165.1 Galumnidae sp. Gr-Ori-00277 | reverse complement strand
TTCGTTCGTCAGACAAATGTCTTTTCCCTTAACTTTATTTCTTCTTTTAAACAAAACAACACTTTTATGTCTTCTCTTACATCACTTTTTCTGAAATAAATAAAAAATAATTCATTAAAATTAGTTTAAATAATTAAAAAATTCATTTATAAATACCTTTTAATTGTTTTGTTATTTGTTTACATTTTATAACACATTTAAGGAGTCGTTCAGAGAATATATTCAAATTTAAAACAAAATTTTGTCCCCTTTTTGGGGGTTTTATTGAAAAATAATTAAAACATTAATTCACAAAAACATAAATTGATTATAATTTTAATTAATAGTTAATAAATAGCATTAGTTTAGGGCTTAAATTATTTTTAATTTACTTTAAATACATTATTTTAAAAATATTTGACAAAAGATTATTCAAAACTAATAATATATACAATTAATCACTCGAAACAGTTTTTTCAATCCAATCACTAAAAGCGGACACTTTAGTGAACACATCGGGAATGTGTGGCAGAGCACAGGGTCTTCCATATGAGACAATACCGACCTGATGCCAGGTTCCATCATTTGCCTGACACTGAAGGGGTCCACCAGAGTCTCCGTTACAGACGGCTTTTCCACCTGCAACTGAACCTCCGGCACAAATACATTGAGTAGCATTGAAATGAGCGAAATCTTTTAAACAGAGACTGTTGTCAGCGTAGGGCTCGTCTACCTTTTGAAGGATACCATTAGCGGGTCGGTGACGATCTGTGCAGTCAATTAAAGAAATTATTTTATGCTCTGAAGTAATGATTTAGTCTTAGACTTACGCGTATCGACAAAACCAAAACCACTGGCAATACATTTAGAGGTTAACTGTTTCTCAGTTGTTGGGGTCGCCAAACAAATGGGGGCCATATGTTTGTGCTTTCCTTCGAAGTCAAGGCTTTCACTCAACTTAATTAAAGCTAGATCATTCGAAACTGCAACTAAAGTTTGTTCGAATTTTGGGTGAGGTACTAACTGTACAAACAGAACATTAGAACATTAAAAATTGAGCAAGTTCATTTTATTTTACCTTATCAACGAGAATATCCACTTCATTAACATCAGGTTTTCGCGTAAAATTATGTACTCCTAATCTAATTTTGGTCGACACAGCGTTCCTCAGATGAACGCAATGTCCGGCCGTAAGAATCCATCGCTCGTTAATTATAGAACCGCCGCAGAAGTTGTTTGCGTCAGCGATTGGGCTCTCATTGACTAGAGTAAGGATAACTTGCCAGGGGAACTCTCCAACAGCGGCATCAACGCCTCCAACTACTCGCCAGTCAGGTGACGTGATCTGAGATTTGCCACAATTCTGTGCGCCATAAGTCAGACACAAAACATTCGCCAAAATTAATAAATTTATTGATTTAAACATTTTGTCTTCAATTAATGTTTGGATGAGTTGTGTCTCACTTTTATATCAAAATTTTGATGAATTGTTTGTTTTGTGAGAAACAACTCATTCGATGAGTGATAAGAATTTATTCAATTTATCGATAAATTAACAGAAATTGCAATTCAAGTCTTGTGCCCAAACTCTTTGAGGGAGTCCTCTGTTTCCAAACTCTTAGAAATAACATACTATCAGTTAAAGAGTTTTTGCGTCTCTCAATAGTCTCTTTCGTACGAACAGGTAATTACTAATTAAACATTTACTTTATCTGATTCCTCGTCTCGTTCTTAGATATTGAAAAGCATATGATTTTCAATATATAAGAAATAGTTTCGGTCGAAGTCTAAACTGATATCAAAAGATAATAATTTTTCTTTAGTTTACCTAAACTTAAATGCAATTAAATGTCAATTCTTTATAATATCCTTTGCTTTCATTATAATAACCCGAATATCAATACAATAAACATTTTATGTACTTTTGATTTGATTCTTTGAATTGTTTGTTGAAAGAAGCAAGTAACTTTTCCTTTTGATAAGAAATTCATCCTAAAAAATCTCTCAAAAAGGATATTTTGGAAAAACATATGAAAACTTTCCTCGAATTCTATTTAGTATTTGCTTTTTTCAAGTTTTAAAAAATTAATATTTCAATTCTGTGCCATAAGTGAGACACAAAACATTTACTAAAACAAAACAAAAAACTTGAAACTCAACATTTCTAGAGATAAACTTATTGTTTAAATTAAGAAAAGGACAGAATTGACACATAATTTACTTATAGAATACAATTTATTCTAGTTTTTAAGGAATTAAACCATTTGTTTGGATGCTATCATTGAAAAGGTATCCCTTCTGTCACTTTTGTTACTTTCTTAAGGAATTGTATTCTATAAAAGTTTAATTGAAAACATTTATAAAAAGTTATATAACAATTGGTTACAGAAAACAAACTGATCGCAATTTTTCTTTGATAAAAACTAGCTAGTTCATTTTTTCAAAAATTAAATTAATCTGATATTTCATACTTTAGTTCTCAAAAAATAATGAATAAAAATATTTATTATAAACCAAATGAGTAATTATTTTTGCAAAACTAAAAATAGGGTTAAATTAATTCAAATAAAACAAATAATTTGTTTATTTATTTTTAATTAAATCTTTTCATTAAATTTATAATTATTTGAAATTAAAGAATAATTGAATAAAATAATATTAAATAGTTTTTGGGTAAAACCTTTACTCAGATATGAGTGCATACAAGTTATGACAGTTTAGGAAAAAATTAAAAGTTCCAGAAATATGAATAGTTATCTAGATAACCTTGAACCTCCTCTTGAACATCGAACAAAACCTTGCATACAATCATATCTTAAAGAAAGGGTACCCCAAATGTCAATATCTGAACCTTGAGATCAATTGTTGGCGATTGTTGTCTGAATCCAATGCCAATAAGCGGACACTTTCATGAAGACATCAATTTTATTCAATGATGAACAGGGAGTAACTCCATATGCAACTGTCCCCACCTCATACCAGAGACCATCAACCCCTTGGCATTGGAGGGGCCCTCCAGAGTCCATAAAACAAACACCACGTCTACCCTTAATGACATCTCCGGCACAAACATTGGTTTCTTTGTTAAAAGTTCCGGGAAATTGTTTTTCACAATAAGTTGAGTTAATAATAGGTTCGTCTAATTTCTGAAGAATACCATTCTTTGGTCTTTGTTTATCTGTTGAACAATATATTGAATAAATGAAATGAGCAAGGGACATTCATAGACTTACTGGCTTCATTGACAACACCAAAACCAGTGACTATACATCGAGTGGTCAGTTGTGTATTACTTTTAGGTAAACAAATTGGAGTCAAGTGTTTATGCTCTCCATTGAAGTCAATGTTTTGTTTGAGTTTAATAAGAGCAAGGTCATTCTGTATAATGTATTTCTCATGAATGATAAACTAAGTGAAAGACATATTTTTAACTCTTTATCATAATTTTGGAAAATAAGTCACCTTTTCTACATAAATATCGGTCTCATATTGATCATGCTCATTTGTAAAGTTATGGACACCAAATCTAAGTCTTAGTTCTTCGGCTTTAACTGATTGAAGACAGTGGGCGGCGGTCAGAACCCATCGTTCACTAATGATAGCTCCCCCACAAAAGTTGGGCTCTTTATTTTGCTGGCTAACATTTGTGTGAATGAGAGTGTACCAAGGGAATTCACCCACTTCTGCATCTCTACCGCCAATGATTCTCAACTCGATATCAGTCACATTCCCTGATTTTCCACAATTTTGTGACAGAGAAAAACCATAAGAGACAATGGTTAACATTACTAAGATCAATATCTTAATTATATTAAACATCTTTTCTTAAATTTCTAAATAATTAACTTTTCTTAGGATTGCATTCAATTATCAATAATTAATCACTTTTTGCCACAAAATAAAATGTTTAATAATTTTCCCTAAAAATGTATACAATCATTGAACGGATGATGTCTTTCCCAGAGTATGAGTGCATTGATTAAGAATATCATATAATTATCACATGATTTAAATTTTTCTAATTTCTTCACAATTTTTTATTTTTATTTTATATCGATTTTATTTATTTGTGATATTTTCGGCATCGAATGGTTAAGTTTATTTGAACATGGTACAAATTATATAATTTTTATATGTATAAATTATACAGTATAATTTAAACTGAATAATTTACCATGGTAACACAATAGTTATATTATGTTTAGATCTGGAAGTAACAAATTAGGAATTTATACCAAATATGGAATAATACCTAGATAAGTCATCATTGTTAACAGGATGACTACAATATTATTAAATCAAAATAACTTAATATTAATTAATAAAAATATTTAATTTAATATTAAAATAGAATTTAAATTCATTTAAAATATTAATGAAAAGGAATTTCTCAAAGAATTAAAAAAATGAGTTAATATTAAAATATTTATTTAAAATATAAATTGTTTTCATAACTTCTAAACCGAATTAATTGTTTTTAATCGTCTTTTCAATCCATTCGACATAAGCCGACACTTTAGTATAAGTACTGGTACTGTTTGGACTCCCACAATGATCACTACCATATGAGACAACTCCAACTTGATATGAGAGTCCATCCTCTCCCTGGCAGTGCATGGGTCCACCTGAGTCCCCATCACAGATAGAACGGCCCCTTTCAGACATTACACAAATTTCTGTTTCTTCGTGTAAATAGTGATCGAATTGTTTGCAAACTGAGGGGTCAGTTATGCGCTGATCTATTTTCTTTAAAATACCATTTTTGGGGGATTCAGCCCATGCTTTCAAACAAATTATGTTTATTATCAAAATTGAATAACCTTGTTAATTGTTAAAATTCTTACTCGCATTAACGGTACCGAAACCATAGGCAACACATTTATTGGTGAGTTTAGTGTTATTTCGAGCCAAACAAATGGGTCTCAAATGTTTGTGTTTCCCATTAAAGTCTAAACTATCGTTTAATTTGAGTAAAGCGATGTCATTAAGAATATGAGCAGGGTCCCATTTATCGTGCATAATTGACTACATTTTCAGGTATAAATGAAATGAATGTCTGAACCATTGCTTACCTTTTCTATATTGATATCGACTTCACTCGTTTCGTGTAAAGACATGTTATGTACTCCTAATCGAACTTTTATTGGAATTTTGTTGACAGACATAAGACAATGCGCTGCTGTCAGAACCCATTTCTCATTGATAATAGTACCGCCACAAAAATCATTGCTACCCGGGTGCTTTTTGTCCGGGTTAGCCATAGATAGCATGCTAAACCAGGGAAATTCTCCGACTTTGGCATCGTTTCCATCGATTATTCGCCAATCAATTAACGAAGGGTTCAATGATTTTCCACAATTTTGTGGTAAGACATCGGCATATGTTGTGCCGATAACCAGTGCTGTGATGACTAATTTCAACATTTTAACTTTGACTTCAAACAAATGTTAAGGACACTTTTATTCTCTTTAAAGTTTTGATAATCACCATGGTTAAATAATATAACACTTTCTAATCACATATCAATCACATGATCTTAATTCTTTTTTCAAATAAAAGTTGAATTATAGGTGGAATTTAGTTAAATATCCAAGATGCAAAGTTAATTTTATTTTATTTATTCATGATAGCTTCTTAATTAAATTATATCTAGATACTTTTTGCTATAAATTAAAGCCAAAATTTATTTAATAATATTATTTTATAAGTACTTAAGTTTTGGACGTAAATAATAAATGAAATCATTTACTGAACACAACCCTTAAAAGATCCAGAATCACAACTCTTGGTCAATGAATATGGAAATGTTGGCACTTATTTCCCTTCAGAACACTTTTTAAATACATATTTATATTAATTAGATTTAAACATAAAGTAAAATGTATTGAATGTATTGAATCGATTTCACAACAAAACAAAACAAAACTGTAATTGACTTAAGTTTTAAAAAAATTACTAAAAATGCTTTTAGAAAAACCTAGAATTTATTAATATTAAGGAAACATATATTTGACTATAAGTTGGGAATTGTTTGATAACTTAAAGTAAATATACAATTCAAGGGTTCACTCAATTTACTTAAATTCTATTACCTATTCATTCAATTATTGCAAAATAAATAAATAGTTTTAAAAACTTTTAAATTTTAATGAATTATTAATAAAACATTTCAATGAAATAATTAATACTTTTGTATAGTATTTTCAATCCAATCGACATAAGCCGACACTTTTGTGTAAACGTCTGCTGATTGTGGAGCTCCACATTCACCCGAACCATAAGATACTATACCGATCTGATAGGCCCGACCGTCCTCTCCCTGACACTGAATTGGTCCGCCTGAGTCTCCCTCACAAATTGCATGACCCCCTTTACCCATTGATATGACACATATTTCAGTCTTTGGGTCGTAGAGATATGGCTCTGACTTCTTGCAAACAGTTGGCTCAGATACGAGTTGGTCAACCTTTTTAAGGATACCATTTGCAGGTTGTTGTGGATGAGCTAACACACCAAAAATTAGTTGACATCAAAAGAACAAATTTCTAGACTTACTATTATTAGTATTACCAAAACCATAGGCAACACATTTTTTAGTGAGTTTTGTCTCACTTTTAGCCAAACAAATGGGTCTCAACTGCTTTTCAACATTAAAGTCCAGTTTTGTCTTTAATTTAAGTAAAGCGATGTCACCTCTAAGTGTTGATCCGTTCCATTGCGGGTGAAGTATAAACTGCAACGAAAAAGATTAGAAAATTAAAATTTAATTTAGATTACCTTGGTTATATTGATGTCAATTTCTTCCTTTTCATGTAAAGACATGTTATGTACTCCGAGTCTGACTTTTAACGGTTCTTTGTTAGTATCATCAATACAATGGGCTGCAGTCAATATCCATTCCTCATTAATTATAGAACCGCCACAAAAATTATTGACTTGAGGGAACTTTTTATTCTCTTTAGCCAAAGATAGTAAACTGAACCAGGGAAATTCTCCCACTTTTGCATCTCTTCCACCGACTACTCTCCAATCAAAAACTGAAGGATTTAATGATTTACCGCAATCTTTAGGTAATTGACTGCAGAAGACAAGACATGAGTTGATCACTAATATTGTGATTAATTTCAACATTTTTTCATATAATAAAGTATTCAAAGTATTACAAAACACTTTAATATGACTTAAATATTATTTTATCAAGAATAGATAAACAATTTCAAGAATATTCAGGTGTACTTATCTTAAACCAACTTGGTGCTATAATTATCATTCGAAAACTTGCCAAAACTCTCAGAAGTTATCAGAAATTATCATAAATGATCATGCCTAAGCAATGCTTTTTATCATTATATTCTTAATTCTTTGTTTATCTGATAAAAGAAAACAAGAGTTACTCAAATCAGAATTAATCGCAATTGAGAAACACTATAGAATGTTGCTAGATAATTTAAAATAATTATAAATTTGTTGATTTATTTAATTAAAACTTTTAATTAAATTTTTAATAAAAATAACTTAATTTAAAAGTTTGAAATATTAAAACAACTGATTAAATGCAGGGATAGTTTAGACAAAACTTTCAAATTTTTTTTAAAATAAATTTTTTCATTTTAAAGTTGGGGCTGAAAGGTCTCCATTGGGTCCACAGATGAATCCCTTCCTAATGACGGTCTCTCATTAAAATGGTGTAACATTTTATTATGAAATCTCCGATTATAAACAGAATCATTTGAGGAATTTGTCCGGAGTTTAGGATATCTTCTATTAATTAAATTACTTTTCACTTCACATAACTCTTTTGACTTATTTTTCCATTTAATCCATTGGCGAAGCATTTCTTTACTTCGAGAACACAATACTGTCAGAGTTTTATAGAGAGCACAGCCATCATTACAAGAAAGCCATCGAAAGACTTTGGAATTATAGCGACTAATGGATGCCTTTTCAGCGATTATTCCTGTAATGAAGAGGTCGTCCACATCTAATATAAATCCCTGGTAATTATCAATTGTTTCAATAAGTTGTTTAACAATAGGACCCGTCATTAAGTAAGTGAAGCCAATCATATAATTTGGGTAATAAGGACCAGGATAATAATCATATGGGAAATACCATTTACCAGATTTGTTTCGCTGGGGTTTTGCGTTTTTGCCCAAAAATCCAGTGAAACCAACTTTGAAAGAATCCAAGTTTTCAATCAATAAATTAATGTTAATCATTGAGTCGTCGTCTGTCTTAAGAATGTATTTAGTCTGAGAGCACTTCCTATCAATCCATCGAAGAATCGAAACCGCTTTAAGTGTTAAGTTATAGTAACTATCAATGAAAGCGAACTGAAGCACATCTTCAAACTGTTGGGCCTCTCTTTTCATCTCCAGATTAATAGTTTGGTTTTCACTCATTCCGACTACAAAATAAAGAGTAAAATTATAAAAATGAGCTTGCTTAGCCCATGTTTCTCTAATAACTTGTCTCCTTTCAAAATAAATTCCTTTCGTTTGTATCGTTGAGTGAATGAAAACAGCCATCGATTGGTTTTCATGACACGACTTCTGATCGATTATCATATCATGAGTTGAATTTAATTCCTCTTTGGTTTTATAAAACATCCTGCTCACTTTCTTCATCTTGGTCATCTTCACAGAATTCACAGAAGTCTTATTTTCTGCTATTTCTTCTAGATTTGTCTTATTTTCAATTTGACATGTTACTTTTGATGATAAATTCTTTCTATCGTTTAATAAATAAATGACCATGATCATCAACACAATAAATAAAAAGAATTTAAATCGAATTATAATTTTAGCACTCATTAAATGAGACCTTTTAAATATGAATGGCAACAAAATGAACCTTGTTCCAATACTCTTCATATTTACTTAAGTATAAAATTGTTTAGTTGCAAATACAGGTGTATTGTTGTAAATAAACATACACCATGGTGAATATTCAAGAACAGAGCCTAAATGACTCTGAGTATGGAATCGACTGAAATAACGATAAAATAAGATTCCATTTGAAACTAATAGTAATATGACTTCAGATCTATTATTACTGACTTCTTAGCAATTGTTTAGACAATATTTCAATAAAATAAACTTTATTTCTTAGAAATTTCCACAAATGATCAAGGAACTCTTTATTGTAATAATCATCTTATGAATCATTAAAAATAATTTCACAAATTATCTTATCTTAGAAACTGTTTTCAAAATTGGGACAAATATTAAATAAAATTAAATAAACTTTTATAGCTTTGATAACATAGAGCGAGTGATTGAGATAAGTCTATATTAAAATACCATGCTCAACTCAAATTCAATGCAATTTATATGTTTGCGCTTAAATTGTAATAATGACAAAACAATTATAATTATTATTTTATTGTTCAATAAATTTTAATTACTATAATTTCGGCTCTTATTTTGTGTCGGAAACTCTATTATGGTTTCGGCAAAAGTATTTGTTATGAAAACATTTAATTGTTTAACATCTATCTAAGTCCTATCTAGGTACATTTGATGTATTTATTCTAAGCTACTCATATATCTGTAACCAAAGCATAGCATTATTCTATGTTCATCTCTCTATGTGTGTACATATCTACTAAATTGTAATCTTGCATATTTGTGTATGTCATAAATGTCCTAGTCCAATCTAAGGTCTACAATCGTTTCGGCAAAAATACAAGACTTGTCTAAAACTATATGTCATAAACTCCGGTCTCTTTCTTAGACAAACAAAATTCAATGAAGAAATTGCTTTTTATCAGGAATTGCAATACTTTCTTAATACTTGTTAAAGTACCTTGTTCTAAGAATGTATTGGTTTATTGATATGCACTACTAATTCTTCAGTAATAAACTTTTCATTAATTTAAAAAACATTTAATAATCAGTCGATATAATCCCAGATAATTATTGGATATAAATATAAAAATGAATAATTGATTTGAAAATAAATTACTTTTTGTGCCGAAACCGCAGAATGAAGGGATATATTAAAAAATATGTAACTTTTAGACAATTTTTTAAGAGTTATTGTTTTGTATTGTTTCCATCAAAAGTGCATTAAATATAAGAGATTTTACTTTGTTTTAAAGGTTTACAAATAAAATCAATTATTGAGCATGGTCTTTTCAATCCAATCAGTGAAAGCGGGTACTTTAGTAAAGCCCGAAGTAACACCATGCCAATCTTTTGAAACACAGCCCTTAATAATACTGAATGAAGTGATTCCGATTTGATGCCAATAGCCGTCTAAATCCTGACATTGAAATGGTCCTCCAGAATCACCCACACAAAGTGATTTATTGTCTCTCCCTGCACAAATATGCATCGATTCGTGGAAATTAATACGGGAACCATTACTAATAGAAGATTTGGTCGCATTACGGCATTCCTCATTAGAGACCAAGGGCAATTCTACTTTTTGAAGAATTCCATTGGAAGGGCCGAAACCGCCTGAAATTAATTATAATTATATTTAATTAATAATTTATATATTAAAGAAAAAATCTATAATTACCTGAAGAAGTCATACCCCAACCGGTGGCCAAACATTTAACAAAGATTTTGGTATCGCTTTTGGGTAAACATATCGGAGACACGAATTTGTGTTTAGAAAAGTTTATCTTTTGTTTTAATTTGATTAAACAAATGTCATTCAATACTTCAGAATTGCCGCTATTATTACTAATATTTAATTTTATAGTAAAGTTTTCGTGTTTTATGATCTAAAATGAGAATATATTAATAATAGAAAATCGAGCAAGATAACATTAATCCACAAAATTAGAAAATGAATAATACCTTTTCAACTTTTGGAATAAATTCAGTGCTTTCGTGAGAAGATATGTTTGTGACCCCTAACCTTATTTTAACGGAACTGAGATCAGTTGAAAGTACTAGGAAACAGTGGGCGGCCGTCAAAACCCACTGATCACTGATTAGAGAACCGCTACAAAAATCTCCGATATTATTGTCGCTACGCGTATAATCACTGATTACAACTTGCCAAGGGAATTCACCTTGCTTTGTATCACTACCACCAATAATATACAAATCATTTGACACTAAACTTTTGCCACAATTCTGTGCTAAACAACTAACAGTCGAATAAAAGTATATACAAAATAAAATGTATTGACTTTTAATCATTTCTATTAAATTGTTATACGAATGAATTATTTGTTTTATTACTTTAATAATTAAAGTTTAATTCAATCAATCGATGATTTCCTTTCTATTTATATACAAAAGTTTTTTTTGTGATAAACTTTTGTTTAGATATGAAAACACTTAATAATGATATGATTGCCATAAAAGGTATGAATTTAGATGAAATGTTTTAAGACAAATATCCCCTCTAATAGAAGGTCAGGGGTTCCCCAATTATCTGACAAAATTAAGTAAAATATTGATATTCTCACTAATTTGAATCAAAGCATTAGTCAGACTAAGATTAGGAGTAATTCAAAGGTCAAATCAATGCAATAAAACCATAATTTCTTCAAAAATATATAATAATTTATTTTGTAAAATTCATAGTGTACTTGGTGAAATTGTTTCAAATAAATCAAATTTAAGGTCAAAGATCATTTGTAATTTGAATTTATACTAATTTAAATAACTTTAAATAAAATGTACTTTTTAATTTAAATTTAATTAATACTAGCTAGTTTAGCAAATAAATTATGTTTGGAAATAGCATTGCCACCGTGGCTGTTAAAGGATGTAAAATAACCTGGCTGTTCTAGTGTTAAAGTCTAAAGTATAGACAATTCTTTAAGAATTATTGTATTGTATGGTTTGCATCAAAAGTGTATTAAATATCAGAGGTTTTACTTTGTTTTAAAGGTTTAAAAATTAAATCAATTATTGAGCATGGTCTTTTCAATCCAATCAGTGAAAGCGGGTACTTTAGTAAAGCCTGAAGTAACACCATGCCAATCTTTTTGAACACAGCCTTTAAGGATACTGAATGAAGTGATTCCGATTTGATACCAATTGCCGTCTAAATCCTGACACTGAAATGGTCCTCCAGAATCACCCACACAAATTGATTTATTGTCTCTCCCTGCACAAATATGCATTGATTCGTGGAAATTAAAACCGTAACCATATTTAGTAGCAGATTTGGTTGCATTACGGCATTCTTCATTAGAGACCAAGGACAATTCAATTTTTTGAAGAATTCCATTGGAAGGACCGAAACCGCCTGAAATTAATTATAATTATATTTAATTAATAATTTATATATTAAAGTAAAAGTTCATATAATTACCTGAAGAAGTCATACCCCAACCGGTGGCCAAACATTTAACAAAGATTTTGGTATTGCTTTTGGGTAAACATATCGGAGACACGAATTTGTGTTTAGAAAAGTCTATCTTTTGTTTTAATTTGATTAAACAAATGTCATTCAATACTTCAGAATTGCCGCTATTATTACTAATATTTAGTTTTATTGAATAGTTTTCGTGTCTTATGATCTAAAATGAAAATATAATAGAAAATTGAGCAAGATTACATTAATCCATAAAATTAAACAATGAATAATACCTTTTCCACTTTTGAAATAAATCCAGTGCTTTCGGGAGAAGATATGTTTGTGAGCCCTAACTTTATTTTAACGAAATTGGGATCCTTTGAAAGCACTTCGAAACAGTGGGCGGCCGTCAAAACCCACTGATCACTAATGAGAGAACCGCTACAAAAATGTCCGATAATATTGTCGCTATTCGTCAAATTAGTGATTACAACTTGCCAAGGGAATTCACCTTGCTTTGTATCACTACCATCAATAATATACAAATCATTTGACACTAAACTTTTGCCACAATTCTGTGCTAAACAACTGACAGTCGAATAAAAATATATACAAAATAAAATGTTTTGACTTTTAATCATTTCTATTAAATTGTTATACGAATGGATTATTTGTTTTATTACTTTAATAATTAAAGTTTAATTCAATCAATCGATGATTTCTTCTCTATTTATATACAAAAGTTTTTTTTTGTGATAAACTTTTGTTTTTGATATGAAAACACTTAATAATGATATGAAATCAATTAATATGATTTCCATAAAAGGTATGATTTTAGACCTAATGTTTTTAGACTAATATTTTCCATAATATCATTTTAAACCAGATAAGTATATAAATTGATATAAATATAAAATGAATAATTAATTTGAAGATAAATTAGCTTTTGTGCCGAAACCACAAAATGAAGGCATATATTAAAAAATATGTAACTTTTAGACAACTTTTTAAAAGTTATTGTTTTGTATTGTTTGCATCAAAAGTGTATTTAATATCAGAGGTTTTACTTTGTTTTAAAGGTTAAAATATAAAATCAATTATTAAGCATGGTCTTTTCAATCCAATCAGTGTAAGCGGGTACTTTAGTAAAGCCAGAAGTAGCACCATGCCAATCTTTTTGAACACAGCCTTTAATAATAATGAATGAATTGATTCCAATTTGATACCAATTGCCGTCTAAATCCTGACACTGAAATGGTCCTCCAGAATCACCCGTGCAAACTGATTTATTATCTCTCCCTGCACAAATATGCATTGATTTGTGGAAATTAATACCGTAACCATTATTAGTTGAAGATTTGGTCGCATTACGGCATTCCTCATTAGAGACCAAGGGCAATTCTACTTTTTGAAGAATTCCATTGGAAGGGCCGGAACCGCCTAAAATTTTTAATTATAAATAACTTTAATTAATAATTTATGTATTGAAGTAAAAGTCCATATAATTACCTGAAGAAGTCATTCCCCAACCGGTGGCCAAACATTTTATAAAGATTTTGGTATCGGTTTTGGGTAAACATATCGGAGACACAAATTTGTGTTTAGAAAAGTCTATCTTTTGTTTTAATTTGATTAAACAAATGTCATTCAATATTTCATAATTGCTGTTATTCTCGTTTATTTTTAAGGTATAGTTTTCGTGTCTTATGATCTAAATTGAAAATATAATAGAAAATTGAGCTAGGTAATATTCTAGATTACATAAAATTAAACAATGAATAATACCTTTTCAACGTTTGGAATAAATTCAGTGCTTTCGTGAGAAGATATGTTTGTGACCCCTAACCTTATTTTAACGGAATTGGGATCAGTTGAAAACACTTCTAAACAGTGACCGGCCGTCAAAACCCACTGATCACTAATGAGAGAACCGCTACAAAAATGTCTGATAATATTGTCGCTATCCGTCAAATTACTGATTATGACTTGCCAAGGGAATTCACCTTGCTCTGTATCACTGCCACCAATAATATACAAATCATTAGACACTAAACCTTTGCCACAATTCTGTGCTAAACAACTGACAGTCGAATAAAAATATATACAAAATAAAATGTTTTGACTTTTAATCATTTCTATTAAATTGTTATACGAATGGATTATTTGTTTTATTACTTTAATAATTAAAGTTTAATTCAATCAATCGATGATTTCTTCTCTATATTTATATACAAAAAAAATTTTTGTGATAAACTTTTGTTTTAGATATGAAAACACTTAATAATGATATGATTTCTATAAAAGGTATGATTTTAGACCAAATGTTTTTAAACTAATATTTTCTCATAAAATCATTTTAAACATTGATTTTTAAATTTCTTATTTATTGATCTAAAAATTATATCATACTAAATAACCTTGATAATTTTTAGATAAACCTTTTATAAAATACAAATTTTAGTCAACAAATAATTTTTTAGGAAATTTCCAAATAAATTATGTATAGATATAAATATATCTTTATCTAGATAAGTTTAATTTTTACAATGATATATGACTTAATATGTAATTCTAATTAACAAATGTACATGGTGACTTTTTTGATTTTCTATCAATAGATGAACTAAACTAGCAACTATCAGTTTTAATTACTAGCAATCTTATTTTTTATCCAGGGCACATAAGTGGACACTCGAGTAAACACATCAGGATCATTTGGTTTGGCACAAGGAATTCCATAAGAAGTGATACCCCACTGATAGTATCTGCCATCGCTTGCCTTACATTGAAGGGGTCCTCCAGAGTCACCCATACAGGTTCCGGTACCTCCAAGTGATTTACCGCCGGCACAGATGTTTGCTTTGCTGTCATAGTCGTCGTGAACATCAGTACAACGGCTATCGCCCACTATTGGTTCCGATACTTTTTGCAAAGTGTGTGCCTGCGATCCCTCTGAAATGTTCAACAAAAACTATTGATTAACACCAAATTGACATTACCTTGGTCATTATCATAAAAAGTTTACTTACGAGCATTCAAATACCCAAAACCAGTGGCCACACAATTAGTGGGAGAACTCATTGAACTGTTGGCTAAACATATGGGTTCGAGGAAATTATGGGCACCACTGAAATCGAGAGTTCCACTGATTTTGATTAAAGCTACATCATTGTGCATGGTGCTTTGACTAAAACTTTCATGTTGAATTATCTGTATAGCAATCATTTTATTCAAATAAAAATATAATTAAAGTTATTATAAGGGCATACCTTCGCTACTGAGGCCTTCCTTTCTGTGCCTTCAGATTCATCGAGACTAAGAATACCAAGGTTAACTGTATATTCTGATGTTACGTGACTTTCCATAACACAGTGGGCAGCCGTTAGCATCCATTGCGAGCTAAGAATTGTGCCGCCACATAGTCCTCTCATATGCTGACCAAACTCATTATAAAAGTCACGTATTAGCATAATTTGCCAAGGGAATTCACCAGATTTGGCATTCCCTCCGCCAACAATTCTCCAATCAGGGGATAATGTTTTCTGTTGACCACAGTTGGTGGGCAGTCCCTCACCGTAGACCAGGTTCAGGTTAAGGCAAATTAATGCCAAAAATTTAATTGTGGCCAACATTTCTGTTAAGGAGTGGAACAACAATTAAAGTAATTCTTCTCTAATCACTATTTATATCTCATTCTTGTTCTGAGAACTATTCCATTTGTGAAGTCATTTGACTTTTTTTGGATAAGAATCCGGTTGTGAGGTATGGCTCCAAACATTTCTCAGAAAATTGTGATATCCTTTGATGACAAATATTGAAGTGATGAACATATGTTTGTCTTTTGATACCATTTATGATATAAATTACACGTTTTTATTAATAAAACAACAGATCATTATATTATCTTTTAAACTCTTTACTTTTGCCATCTCTGTTATTTCCATATAAGATATTATCTTGCACAATTTTGTAAAGTGTGTGCTAACGATAAACTGTATTTCAATTATTTTTTCTTAATTAATGAAGATACTATATAAGGAATAGATTGTCATTGAGAGTTGCAACTTGAACATTTATATTAAAATATTAATGATTCAAAAAAAGGAATTTTCCCCTAATATAAGTTATCTATGATGAATGAACAAGTATCAATTTGTAGAAATAATTATTAAAAAGACATCTTATAGTTCGAATATTTGAGTTGATTCTAATCTTTAGTTTTTGAACTTTTGATCAAAGAATGCATTAGTAAAAGTTGTTTATTGTGAAAGTTTCACCTTGTACAAATAGATAATTTGATATATTTTAATAGTTTTAAGTTTTAGAAATTGTTTATAAGTGATTGCATTGACATTCATTTATGAGAAAACTTTAGAGTCTAAAGTTTAGACCAAACTGAAACGGCGAGCCTGGATTAGATTAAAAGCCATTATTTGATTAAAAGTTTACTTTTTTAATTAATATTTTATTTTAAATATTAATTATAATAAAAATTAAGAAATATTTTTTTCGATCCAATCGTGAAAATACGCGACTCGAGTGAACACATCGGGAACAGAAGCGACAGCACAGGGAAGACCCCACGAGACTATACCGATTTGATACCACTTTCCATCCTTGTTCTGACACTGAAGAGGTCCACCAGAATCACCATGGCAAGTGCCATTGCCTCCTTTGGTTGTGCCCCCGGCACATATATTCTTGAGTTTGTCGATGTTATCCATTTTATCAAAACATTTTGATATATCATAAACTGGTTCGGGTACTTTCATTAAATTGTTGTCATTACTGCCACCTAATTCACAAAATTATCTTAATAAATCAAATAAGCAAGGTCAATACCTGCGTCGTGGTATCCATAACCGGTTGCAATACATTTATCGGTTGATTCTGTTTGAAGAGTCGGTAAACAAACGGGTCTTAAGTTTTTGTTATTCTTATTGAAGTCAAGCGTCACATTAAGTTTGATGAGCGCCACGTCATTCATCTGCTTATCGTAGTCAAAATGTTCATGGTATATTATCTAGGCAAAATTATTTAAAATAATATATTAAATTACTTCCAAACATTAAAATTCTACCTTGGACACACCAACTTTTAGCTCATTACCAAATTTCTTTTTCAAATTAGAATAACCAAGATAAACAGCAAATGATTTAACATCAGGTTCATTGAATACACAATGGGCTGCGGTTAAGACCCAATTTTCATTGATTATTGAGGCGCCACACGTCGACAGTATAACCGATTCGTTTAAAAATTGCATTTCCTTAGTAAGAGCCACTTGCCAGGGCCATTCACTTGAATTAGCCTTTTGTCCCCCAACTATTCTCCAGGAAAACTCAAAATTATAGCTATTTTTCCCACAATTTTCTGGAAATTTCGAACAATTTATTGATGAAATCAAAAACAAAAGCAATAAATAGAAATCATTAATGAATTCCATAATTATTTTATTATATATTTTATTATATTATTTAAAAGTTATAAATAAAGAAAAACTTATGGAAATAATCATTAAATGAGTTATTTTGAAGTTTTTTCCCTAATCTAAGAAAAAGAATGAAATTTTCTCATAATCTTTTAAAGGATTAATAATTAGAGATATTTGACACTTGATATTATCAATATATTATCAATGTCATTTTAGATAGTTTCATTAAATGTGCATATCTTCCTTTATATTGCAATATAACTTATTCTGAGCGGAGTGCTGTCCTGTCCTAATAAATGATCTTAAATTAAAACATTAAAAACTGAGAATAAAACATAAAATTTAAAAATTTGATGAATGAATTCACGAGACATTAATTAATACAATTAATACATAAAATTAATTATAAGAAAAACAGTTAATATTTGAATAAATGACATAAAGATATGGATAATAATTGGCAAAGAAGTCATTTATTCAAAACATATTTCCAAGACTTGCATCC
>JAQIXI010000803.1:0-18197 GCA_034700165.1 Galumnidae sp. Gr-Ori-00277 | reverse complement strand
TTTCTATGAGTTTATTTCATTTGTATTTAAGTCCAATAGATTAAAAATAAAAATAATATATTTCAGAAACAAATATTCAAGAATATTTTGAAAAACAAAACCTTTTAATGACTAAATTTTTAAACAAATTATACTTAAAATTATACTTAAAATAAATCTTTAATTCAAATTCATTGATTCTATAAATCCTTAATTATGGAAATATTAACGTTTCCTTTTAATGTTTGTAATTTTCTTATAATTTTTCCTATTCATATTTATGACTAATAAGTTATTAGGCCTGACTTTTAAGAAACACATAACACCCAAAACAAACTTCAAAAAAACATCACAAAAACACAATTTATTAGTGAAAGTTAAAACAAACTAAAAATTAGTAATAAATAATTATTTATCAAAAAAAAAACATTTATATATATTATATGAGAATACTTTTAATTGATTTTATATAAGGGCCGCTAGAGGGCAAAAAACTTTTTGACGGGAAAATTTTAAACTTAAAATCAAAATATATTCAATATATAAAAAATATATTATATTTAACTACTTTAACTGAATTTAATTGCTATCATCGCTAAAAAGATTTGAATTAATTAGTATTAAAAATTTTTCCCGCCAGAACAGTTTGTCCTCTAGCGGCCCTTTCATATATAGTCAACTAAAAAATATTTTTAATTGACTATATATAATAATTTTTTTGATAAATAATTATTTATTAATACTTTTTCAGTTAGCTTTAATTTTTACTAATAATTTGTGCTTTTGTGATGTGCTTTTTGAAACTTGTTTTGGGTGTCAGTTTTAGGGATTATCTTCTTAAAAGTCAGGCCTATGCTAATAACCCCTTAAAAATTTTATTGGCTTTTAGTCACATAGAAAAAAAATTATTTACAATTTAATATGACTGTTAAATATATGTCAAATTTTGTGTTTCAATATATTATATTAATAATTATTAATTATGATTCACGCCGTGTGGGACTCTGAGCGAGAACAGAGCCAGAGAGGCGGGTGAACCGGAGTATTCCTATCTTAGGGATCGATGGGGGATAGGAGGGGTTCAATCACTAACCACTGAATACAACACTTAATATTAAACATTAAAATTTTATTTAAATTGAGTTAAAAAAAAGAATTACAAAATTAGAACAAATTGAAATAACTTTTTAAAAACACGATCTCATTGAACACTGACTGCAGCACTGAATTGGTCACTAAACTAATGCTCATTGAGAGCTCACGATTGAGACTACACTTATTGATGAATACCGCGAATTAACTCATAAGAAACTAAAATCCGACTCAACTCATAGAAGACTTAAAACCGACTGACTTTTAATTGAAAACTGTTTAACTCGATGTAACAAATGATTACTTTCCATTGTAGTCATGGTACTGACACATGACTACATTTGCACCTGTCGCCAAGTGACTCATTACGGCTCGCGTCACTCCTCCAGAAAAACGGAAGAGGTTCTAAACAATAGTATAACTGTTAAAATAAAAAACAACATTAAATGAAACACAAAATAGAAAATTAAATGAAATGTAAAAAACAAGTGAAATAAATGACAGAAACAATAAAAAAAAAATACTCAAACAAAACGAAAATCAATTTTTAAGAACACATTTATTTGTTGATCGAGTGGCAACGACTTTTCCTATCAAATTTTGCAAAGAAACGTTAGTCCTCGATTTTTCTGTGATTTAAATGCTGAGGACTTTCTCGAAGTTGTCAACAATTGGTTTATTCTGTTCCTCTAATTTGCAGTTAAGAGTTGTCGTTATTATAAACATCCATTGATTTTATTGAGAAATCTTTTCGTAGACATTATTGAACTGTTCCTCTGATAACGCATTGAATTCCAAACACTTTTATGTCTGTCATAAACTTTGCAAAATTTACAATAGCGATGTCCTGATGTAGGGGCAAAAGTTTATTGAATTCTCGTTTTGCTATGAAACGATTGTGTAATACGTGTGCTAATCATTTTGATAGCCATTCCTCTTCTTCAACCAATACTGTTATGAAGGGGTTTCTAATGAGAACCCATTTCGCGGTCTCGATATCCATATTATATATGATGTTTGTCACAAAATTGTCTCAAAAATCTTAGTCTATTCGGATATCTTTAACAATCAAAGTTATACATTTAAAATTATAAGAATAAAACATCAGAGTTGGTCCAAATCAATATGTGAGAATTCATGTTTATCAAGAATTACCAAACCGACCACTAGATATAACCCATTAATCGATCTATATTCGTCTATTAAATCACGGCTCTATTCGTCTTCTGACAAAATTAACACAAAATGAGTCCAAATCATACTTTATGGCCACTGAAAATGAGTCATTAAATACAAATTTTATTCGATGATTGACGTCTGCTTGACTCTTGACTCCCACTACATTAGATTTGTTCACAGAATTGACTTGAAGACACGAAATCCTATCGAAAATCTATTGGTATAACTCAATATGTGAGAATTCATGTTTATCCAGAATTTCCAAACAGACCACTAGATATAACCCACTCCCTTGATATTGTGATAAACATTGAATTTATTATTATTCAAAATAACAACTATTAATTTGAGACAGTCCTGACTGACTGTCATATTGTCTTCAACTCTGGTTCACAAGTCTTCCCACCTCTGGTTCACACATAACTCAAATACAATTTATTCTACAATTGATGGGAGCCAATCCCATCAGAAAAGCAGTTCTGTTCGTAAATTTTCATAACAAATCCTTTGACAACTTCAAGTGGTAATCACTTTCTTCTGTAGTGTGACTTTGGGTCCTAAGTGTCGCCTCTTGGCTCTTTCCAGAGACCAATCCATCTTCTATTAACCAAAACTAGTGCCATACGGAAGTCCCCTCTCCAAAGCATATTGAGGTATTTCTCTTGAAAGACGAGGACTCTCTTCCCATCGAAGAATGGCACGTTTTTGAACGGACCGTTCATATAACTGTTGACCAATAGAATCAGTCAGCTGTGTACAGTCAGCTCATACTGTTTATAAGCTCCAGGGAAACTGTATTCGATTCGAATCATCATAAAATCCAAATCATTATAATCCTTTGTCAGATAATGGTCTGGACTTATAGAGAGCATATGGTTCCTGAACTAAAATGGTCTCGAAGACAAATACGTGTCAGTCGGCGCTGTCTCAAAGATGAATCGATATCATCTTCTTTTTCCTCTGTAGGAGTCACCCGGTCAATGTCTTCATTTCTCTCCATAAGTTTCAATTGGGTTCTTCTCAACATTCTTGCGGAGCCCACAAAGTTAGCACTTCTCAGCGCAAGGCGTTTGAAAGTGTCGACGCTTTGTGAGCACTGAGCCTCATATTCTTCGCGAGTGGCTCTCATTGGGAAGTTCTTTGCCAATGATTCAGAATTTAATTGGTTCTCTCCGTTTCTGGGTTATTTTTTTTACTAGAATAATTCTTTATTAATAAATGTAATAAAATCAAGTTAACAAAATTAATTGATAATAAATTTTAAAATTCATATCAACGTTTGAACGTTGATTGAGATACAAAAATTTGCGTTATACGCTATGAGTATTGCAATGTTAGAACATTTATAAAAGTTTATCCAAATTTATAAAATAGCTATAAAAAGAGATCTGTTATGACTTTTAATGGAATGTTTAAAGAGATTTCATAAAATCAGATCAATTAATAATAATAATAAAGAAATTAATTGTAATAATAGAGTATCAGTTAATAATAATTCGGTGGTACTAATACTAATAATAAAATGTATCAAATGTTTCAGTAAAAGAAAATTAGTAATAAAAGTTTCAAATAATTCGGTAATAATAAAAGGAATTAATAATAATAATTAAAAGAAAGAAATTATTGTAATGTATTGCTGGGGGAGAGTCGACTGTTGTTACGGTAGGTAGTCGTCACCGTTGGCGTCATTGGTGTCGTTCGCGTTATTGGTGGTCTCCTCTTCAGAGTCATACTCGTCCTCTCCCTCCTCGTCGTCCGCCTCCTCTTCTTCGTCGTCGTCTTCGTTGGTGCCGGAATTTCTCTTTCCTCTCTGCAGCGCTTTCTTTCCACTTCTTGTGAGTATTCGATTGTGAGTGCCGTTGGAACTGTTGACAGTTATTACCTTACGTTTTGTGGTAATTTTTCTCGAGTCGACTATTACTTTCATTCGTCTGACTCTCCAGACCCGTTTCTTTTCGTTTATATCGTTGACTGCGATATCCAGTGTTTCCTGTACTGACTTCTTCTGATAGATTGCCATAATGGTTTGAACCAGTCTGCCCACGGCTTTAGTGATGTTAATCCAGGTTTTGCGCGCATCCCTTATTCTTAAAGTGTACCCTGGTGTGGGTGTGACCAGATGCATGTGTGTTTGATTGATCCTCCATTTCTGGGTTATAATGTCGTGGTATGAGATGCGATAGAAGGATACAAATATTTGAATTTTTTCTTGAGCGCCAGGTCTTCGCGCCGATTGTTGCAATTGACGTCATTCAAAGGCGTACAGATCAAACTGTCCTGGTTATAAACCTTTTGATTCTCCCACAGATGTTTACCGCCGTATCCTTTGAAGCTGTTGTACAGATCAACGATCTTTTCAAAAGTATCGATTTGTGAGCAATTGGGGTTTGGAGTGAAAAGGCGTCTATGATATTCTTTACGCTTTTTGAGCTCTCTTTCAAGTCTTTCATTCTTCTTCTCGAGATCGTCGATATATTTGAGTCCTCTAAAAATGAAATAAACAAAAAGATTAATAGATGAATAAATGCTAAAGCGATGGGCAGTATTTGTTAGGCGTCTACTCTCTGCGCTTCATCACCCCATTCTAAAGGTCTAACGATCGACAATACATTCGTGGCAATAAAAATTGGCTTCCTCTCTTTCGATCGCCTCTAAATCCACGCACTTAACCATAAGACTAGTGGTTGAGTGGAATAAATAACACGCGTAAGAAATTGTATTTCGAAGTCGAATTCAATTTCTGACTCAAAGTCTATACTCTGAGTGCAGAGATGAACCCAATATTCCAAATAACATTGTTTTAGTTGATTTGGTCAATGCATTCGATAGACTAGTTGTGGCGGTAATTTGTTCGCCGATTATGTCGTACAGTCTATTGATCGCATTTGTTTGAATATTATCCGACATTTCCGTATCTTCAAAACACTTAACACTATCACTGATGAGAGTCACAATTAGGAGCACTTTAATTAAGAGTTAACACAAATCACACCACAGTTTAATTGTAATTAACTCAATCGGTTGTATAGCACAGCACTTATTCAGAGGTGGACGCAATATACATATTATGAGGTCCGGCGCAAGGATTTCGTCACTTTATATCACAGCGCAATCGTGTGCGATGAGCACTCTCTATTATTATTATTATTGAAATTATGTTTATTAAATGAATTTAAATTTCCATACAAATTATAAAATATAAGAAAATATAAGAAATTATAAAAATCAATTAATTTGTAGTAGACATAAACATAGTTAAATCGAAGACAGTGTCGTATGCGCCGTTCATGTCGAGTGCGTCGCCATCGGCGTAAGCGCCATGTATCTGACTAGTAGTCTTTCATCATATGATTAGATTGCGTCGAGCGCGTCGCAGGCGATGCCATCGTTTCGTGTGTCTACTGATATCTGTATTGTTGTTAATGTGCGACACTGTCGTCAACTACGGCTCTATCGCCTCATACGCCTATAATTTTCGTCTAATTTGTCAAAAATAGTAATAAAAGTAGTCAAGTGATTAACAAAATTAAATGGTTATACAGAGAAATAATTAAATACAAATTAAAAATCCTTAAAACGTGAATTAATTACGATACAAATCGGAAATCGAAAATTAATAATAATTCTAATAATTATAATAATCACATCCATCATTTTCTATCAGATCGTAGAGCAGATAACCATTATTAAAAAGATTTACAATTAATAAAATAAATTGAATTTTTGCGAACATTTTTATAACGTTTCAACGATTCGAATAACTAAAGTTATGTCTACTTTAAACTTTCTGTAGAGTTATAAGGCCCTAAACATGTATGTCTTGCAAGGGAAACAAGACTGGTAATTCTGCAATAGCTTATTATCCAGTTATGAATTTTATAATGCATTGCCTGTATTGTGTGATACCTGTCTTAATAAAAGTCCTAACCTTGACAAAATTCTAAGAAATAGAGAGACTTAGTCTATTGCTAGTCTCTGTAAGGTCTATTACGGACTAAATAAATAATTACTTAATAAATAATAAATTAAGAATTAACTAATTTATAAAGAAAATTAAAAAATTATTAATTATAAATAAGAAAAGAAAAATATAAGTAATGTTTAGTGTGCGCTTTATGCTATGTCATCGCCTATTGCGAATATATGTCACAGTATCAGTATATTGGTTTAACTGTATGTTTTGACTGAGCAAAAGGTGTTAAATACTTATATAATTACCTATCTGATCAGTTATGGGATTCATAAGGTTCCTTGCAATCAGTGTCGCAAGGTCAGTGAACTCTGCAACAGCTTCTTTGACTTTAAATATTTGACTCAATTCTATTAACTGTGTTTTGAGTATCCTCGAAAGGTTATCCCTATATTCCGCATATCTATGACACTTTAATATCAAATGGGGAATACTTTGAACACTGTTGTTTTCACAGTCGCATTCATTACTAAACATGTGACCGCGGTCATTCTGATAACTCTTAGAGTAGGAATGCCCAGAGAGAATTTGAGTAGTCTCATATGTGTGCGACCACCCCTTCAGTCTTTTTAGGGCCTCGTAAATATTTCCGAAAAACTTTTTTGTGACTTTCCCTTTCGATCTTGGATGCGTATATCGCTCATTCCATCTGCTAATCATTTTTTGTCTTGTTATCCTTTTTGCAGTAGAAATTGGGAAGTCGTTAAACCCGATAGTGTCAAAGTCTGTAGCCATTTTAGCCAATTCATCAGCTTTTTCATTCCCCTCTATACCCGAGTGTGATTTAACTTTGTACCAGATGATACTGACCCCCTTACTTTCTATTCTTGAGATCAGATTTTTAATATTATTCACCAATGGAAACAAATTGTTTCTTTGCTTTAGCGCTTGGAGTGCCGATTGGGAATCTGCGATGATAGCGATGCGTGCGTCGTTATCGTTGTCATCGATATATACCAATGCCTTCTCAATTGCTAACAGTTCTGATTGAAAGATTGAGCAGTGCCCCGCCAGTTTATACATTCCGTTATGGATACGGATTCCTTGCTTATACACCGTGAAAGCCGCTCCCACTCCGTTATCCGTTTTGCTCCCGTCCGTAAAAATAAGTGTGTCAGTTGTGTCTTTGACTCTGTCCATGTCTTCTTGTGATCTGATCTGTTGATATATAATTGATTTCCTTAATGCTGGGTGAGTTAGATCTTTGGCTGGAATTCTATGCATTAATTTACAATGTGGTAATTGATCGCATCTTTTCGTGACTTTGATTCTCTCCATCTCTGCCAACTGTCTGATTTTGAGGTCAAGTGGGGGAATCCCCGAGAGCGCATTCGTCGCATTATACGATATCGTCGAGAAGCCTTTTATCATTTTTATAAGGAAAGGTCGTTGTAACCTATTTATTTTACTTCTGTTGGTCTTTTTATCCAGCGCTCTTTCCCATATCGAACATCCATATGTAATAGCAGGCTCAATGCCTACAGTATATATAACTCTCTGGACTTCTGGCAATAATCCCCAGGTTGGCCTCGCCGCCCTGTGTGCCGCTCTCAACAATGTGGGAATCTTTTTCATTAAGTATTTAATATGAGATGAAAAAGTAAGGGCCTGATCGATGACCACTCCCAGAACTTTCATTTCCTTTACATTCATTATTTCCTTTCCATTGATGTTAAATATAAGCCTCGGTGTCTGGTGGTGCACCCGTGTACCTTTGGTGAATCCGACTGTCACAGTCTTTTCTTCGGCAAATTTCAATTTGTGGTCGTCTCCCCATTTTGTAATTTTATCAATTGCTTCGGTGACTCTTTGTTTCAATATTTTAACATTTGGGCCGCTAACTGTTAGGACGACGTCGTCGGCAAAGGCGACGAGCTCGCAGCCAGCGCCTATGTCAGTCTTAAGGAGAGTG
Organism: Galumnidae sp. Gr-Ori-00277; assembly: GCA_034700165.1. Classification (NCBI taxonomy): domain Eukaryota; kingdom Metazoa; phylum Arthropoda; class Arachnida; order Sarcoptiformes; family Galumnidae; species Galumnidae sp. Gr-Ori-00277. The sequence goes on along the minus strand of JAQIXI010000803.1, from coordinate 10,065 downwards.
TCCATTATCACATTCCAGAAGGCAGGTCCACAAATCGACCCCTGAATACACCCCCTGGCCACTTTTTTGATTTCGGTCACATCCGCGTAAGTGAGTTGGGCCTCTCTGCCCGAGAAATGACTCTGTACCAGTTTGTATAGGTTCTTTTTAATCCCCATATTATTCAATATGCCTAATATGCTGGGCCAGTTTGCCGAGTCGAACGCCGCTTTTATGTCCAGGGAGATGGCCACCATCTTCCTTCTGGAATTCGATTTGCCTGCCCTTTCAATAATATCCACTAAATGACGGAGAGCGTCGGTGGTTGTCTTTTGTTGAGTGAAGCCATACTGATTCTCACTTAATTCCTGTCTCTTTGTCAGATCCCACGTGATTCTTTTAGTAAATAACTTCTCTAAAACCTTCCCCATTATTGGCAGCAAGCCTATCGGTCTATAAGCGCCGAGCTCGGCATAGTCACTCTTTGCGGGTTTAGGTAATATACGGAGGACTGACTTCTTCCATATCTCCGGGAAATATCCCAGTTTGAGACATTGATTGAAGAGTTTAACAGTAAGGGTCAAGTTATTAGTTATAAAATTTTTGATTATATCAGCGTTCAGATGGTCTCCTCCTGGAGCTTTCTTATGATTCATTTCGCTAATTGCTTCCGTTATTTCATCGGGTGTAAAGTACATATCATTGCTTGAGTCTGGGAGGCACCTTGAGTTGGTTCTCAAAGACGTCTGCGTCGCCGAGGTGTCCGGGGGCTCATCGGGATAGTAGTGATCCAGTAAGGCCCGTGCCGTCGATCTGGAGTCGCTAGTGTATGACCCGTTAACTTTAATAGTTATAGGAGGTCCGGGTTTGGGACCATCTCTTATAAATTTGTAAATATCCCACTTTTTCTCCTCTCCCATATAGGTTACAAATTTCCTCCAGCTTTCTTTCTGGGTCCTATCTAAGTTTTTAGAATATTCGTCGCATAGTTCCAGATATTTCCTATAAAACTCAGAGTCGCCATTTAATCTCGGTATCTGTCTCTTCATAAACTTGACCCTGCTCTTCTGAGTTCTCAATTCTTCAGTCCACCACGGAGGGTCCTTCTTTTTGTTGTCGTCCGGTGGCTTCCTTATAGGAATCGTTTTATCAGCCGCCAGAGTTATTGATTCTATTATATTAACCGCTATGCCTTCGAGCGCTGCGCCGCTGACTACGCCCTCGACAGTCGTAGCAGATATATTTCTTTTAAGCAGCTTCTGTGTACAGACGGTATTAAAGGTGTCCCAGTTCGCTTTCTCTGTCTTATATTCAAAGGTCGATCCGCCATCGTTTGGTGTGGCAATTTCTTGCCTAATTTCGAAGATGATCGCGTTATGGTCAGAGGACGGAATCAGGTCTTTCGAGACTCTCCAGTTAGAGATTAGGTGTTTCCTTTCATCTGATACAAAAGTAACGTCCAGAACCGACGGTCTTCTATAACCCTCTTTGGGCCATTCCCAGGTCGGAGTATTACCGACATTAAGTAATTCGAGGTTATGTATAGTCGTGAAATTAAATAATTCATCGCCATTTCTATCATTGTCGTGGTCATTGTGGGTCCAAGAGGGGTGTTTACTGTTAAAGTCCCCTCCAATGATAACTTTGTTGTGGCCAACCACCGCCAGGTCGACTATCGGAGATAAAAGTTTGTCCATATTAACTCTCTTAGGTCTGTTAACCGAAATTAGGCGCCACTTATTTCCACTCATGACTACGTCGCATGTGACGACATCGGAGTTACTAAACTGAGCCATGAGCAAAGGTTTTATTTTATTATTAAAGACCAATATCGCAGCCCTAGGGCCGTTCGGCCCTTGGGGGAACTGATATACTTTATATGCCTTATTGTTGGGAATCCTCCTTGTTTTATAATGGAGGTGTGGTTCTGATAGCAGAACGATATCGTATTTGTATTGTGCTTGGTCTATTATGATCTCATTCATTACTTTTTTAGAACTCCTTGCGTTAATTTGCAATATTCTAATAAACATTGAAATCAACTGCTTGGTGAATCCGCTCCTCCATTCTTTTAACACTGGGACAGCCAGCCCAGAAAGCTGGGTGATTTGTTGAGATGCGGGCCTTAACAGGTTTAGGCCTTCCTGTGGTCTGATCAGTGTTAGACACAGCGCAGTTATAGCAGGTAAAGCCGGTTTTGGCTTTAGCCAGAGAGCATTTCCTTGAGTCGTGGTTTTGCATACAATAGACGCATATGCTTTCCTTCGGCTCTTTTTTAAGTAATGAACAGTTTTTGTAGAAGTGGCCGAACCCACAACAGTTATAGCACTGCATGAAAGGTGAAACCTCGCAGCAGTGAACTCTTGCCCAGTCCACTCTGACTCTCTCTGCTTTGATCATGGCTATCTTAACCTCCTGGCTGACCTCAAATGCCATATTTATCAGCCTAGCACTCTTTCTGTTTGATCTCTGGAATTTAAATTTTATACAGTTGGAGGTGTCACCTTTTTCGTCGGCTACGACGACTGCGGCGACAGTCGGATTTCTTTTCAGTATCTCTGGGATAATCTCTAGGGTGTTACCCTCCTCGTCTTTTTCAAAGAAAGCCTTTGGAATGCCTTTGAGCATCACGAGCCCCTTCTTCTTTTTAGACTCTTCAACTGTGAGCTATGTCTTTTTCCCCTCAATTATCTTCTTCGCATTGTCCCTGTCTTCATTGTTATCGAAGTCAATTCTCAAGATGTCGTTTGAGAGCTTAAACATATCCTCATATCCTGCATTAATCTCCCCCGGCTCAATAGCATCGGTTATGATCTTTTTGATTTGCTCATGTTTACACCCTTGAGGGCCTTTAATAATGAGTGCTGGTCTGGCAGGCTTTGGCTTTGGCTTTTCTCGATTGTGATTGTCTCCGCCACTGTGTGACTGCCCCGTAACCACCTGGGAGTAGGATCTCCCTGGCTTCGGGAAGTATCCGTCCTTGGGCTTAGCCCGACTATTTTCTGTACGAGTCCCTGCTGGTTTACTGGAAGTCAATGCTTTGAGCTCAGAGCGTATTATGTTCACTACTTCAAATTTAAAGTTATCGATTTTCGCAAGATTATCATATGTTGTCGTGTCACAATTGACCACGTTATCATAGATATTCTTTGTGTGGACTCTCATTTGTCGCGCTAATTCCAGTGTATGCGTGTTCTCACAAAGTTGGTTATCAATATCTTTGAGTGCCTGAACTTGACTTAGAATATTATCCAGCGTTGAGGTGATGTGTTCGCCCAGGCCTTGTTGGGGACCCTCGTGGCAGCTTCCGTCAGCTGAGCCCTCCAAATAGTCCTCATGTTTCCCTCCGCCGTCTTCCTCATCATCTGATAGATTAATGCTATCCGATATGTTATCCTCGTTATTTTTTTCGGTCTGTTAAATCTGTTGGATCTGTTGGATCGGTGGGGTCCTCGTAATTGAAGGACTCCTATCGTAGAGCCATTGGTTTGATATGAGAGAGAGGGGCGGTTGCGCCGACGTCGACGATGTCGTTACTGACTCTCGAGCTTCGCTAATGAGTGTATCAAATCGCTGTTCTATCGGTATGTTTTTATACACTGGCATGCCCGCATCAAATGATGATGACCCAAATGATGGCCGAGAAGCTTTGTCAGCTCCGGCTGATGCCCTCGGGTTGACTGTTCTGTTGTTGCCATTCTGATTATATCTCAGCCGCTGCTGCTGCTGTTGTTGGTTGTGCTGTCGCGGTTGTGATGCCGTATAGCTAGAGTAATTCAAAAACAAATTCTCGAGAGGAGCCGTTTGACTCGTCAGTGTACGCGAGAATAGTGTTGATCTGTTATTAGTCTTCTTTGGCACTAGTAAAGTCGTGTTCAGCTGCGAGGATTTCGCATGTGCTGTTCTTTTAGTTCCGGATTTGATCGTTGGCTGGGACATAATCGATCTGTTAGCGTAAGACACTGCTCTGGATCGTGAATTGCCCGATGGTCCCTTGTTGGCCACAATCGTTTTCGAGGATCCCTGCGAGCCACTAGAGTTCTGTGACCCATGAGAAGAGGGCATTTTCTCTGCACTCCTCTTCAATTTTTTATTAAACCCTGTCTGGTAACGGAACCCAGGGGGCGGCTGATCTGGCGAATTAAACTGTGTAATGAGGTCCTGTACTGCGTTAGGCATTGAACCGTGTCCTCCAGTCGTCAGATTGGTGACCTCCGCAGAGGTTAGCGAATCGGTCGACTGCTGCGCCTGCGGCGCCTGTTGCGACTTGGAGCTAACAGCTGTTCTCACTGGGATTAGTTGGCCGGCTATCCTTCGGACTGGTAAGAGTTCTCCGTCGAGGCTTTTCCTTCTTCTTTTGACCCTCAGTTTTATAGATCTCCGATCTTTTCGAAGTGAAAGTTTGAAATTTATAAAATTGAATAAAGTAAAGAATTTTATGTGAGGTTCTAAATCTTACTAAAGAAACTAATTACTATAACTATTATTACTTAAATGAGGGTTGAGATCAACCGGTATCTCATGACTGAGTAGTTGTCAGTCGTTAATGTATGAATCAATTCTCATCATTAATAGGGATGAGTTACTCGTAATGTTATAAATTAAAATAAATACCTGAGCCCATTGGTAATTATCATTAGCGTTTGGCTCATTATTAATTCGATGGATCACTATTGTAACGATATATTTGTGGAAACTTTTAAGATCATTGATGATATTTATACGAGCACTTTCTATGCAAGAACTTGTGGATACTTTGAAATTTTTTGACCGATTTTCACCACTTTAAGAGGCCAGAGGTCAAACGGTAGACAATTAGTGCTTATATACTGCTTATAAGTTGTTGGTCTTAAAAAGACAAAGTGATAAATAATTGACAACTTTTTTGTCCGGCTAATGGTTTGGGACCTATTTTGAGAAAAATAGAAAATCTGGCCACAATCTGGTCAAAGTTATTCCAATTGTCTTCGAAAGTTTTTCAGTCCTTGACATTGATGTGCTTGATCTGTGTACCAAGTATGACCACCATCAGACCCGTGGTTTGATCTACACTAAGGTTTAAAAATTACCGATTCGGTGGTAGGTGAGAAAAAAGTTTGCGGCGGGTCAACATTAATTTCTTGAGGTGATTTGGTTTAGTTTGGGCCCAATATTACAAACTGTTGCATTAACACCTTTAACTTCCAAATTAGTCATAACTAGCAAACTTATGCTTCGGCCTTGGAATAGGTTACATCACATAATTCTGAACTCAAGACCTGTAGTGCAAGTAATGTATGGCACTCCATTGTCTCTAGTATTTTTCCATTTATAGGTCATTTCACTTTCTTATCATTCACTAAGCTTTCTCTATATTTACACTTATTTACAGTACTTTTTGTCCTTTTTTAATCCTTATTCGAGCGACTCACAAAACTATAACACACTATAACTCTCTGCGCTTCAGAAATGAGACATAGTTTTAGTTTCTGAGCCAGAGTTGACCGAAAGGTTTAACTCTGGCTCTGATGTGACGGTAAGTCCAGCGATTACTCAGAGTTTTAACATAAAAATTATAAGTTTTGACTCAAATAATGAAAATTTAGACAAAATTGAAAAATTGAGTCAATTTTAAAACACAAAAGAAATGATTAAATATTTTTAACATTAATTAAATCAAATTTAGTGAAATAAATTTAAAAATAATAATAAAAAAAAGATTGAATGATGTTTAGGTACTAATCGACGAATAATTATATGCGCCAGCCATAAACCGAGTCTTCACTCTTCGGCGACATCAGTGGCGTCACTATCGTCTTCTCTCGACATTTCGGCTGACACCGTCGAATCAGAGTACTCTGGAGCGGATTGACTCCATATCACAACTCAAGCACCATATCGAATGAAAATTGAAAATTCGGTGAATATTAAAAAGTATTTAAAAAGAAAGGATTGGGCGCAAACCAATGGACAACACTTACTAAATAATATTTTCATAAATGAAAATCAGTTTCAAGATAACACTAATAAATCAATATTCCTCATTATTATCAATTCGGTTACACTGCCGAAGGTCTCGATGTGATATTAGTTCGCAAACATTTATACTGTTTCGACTACGAGAAGCTCTTTAAGATTGAAAACACAATCAAATTCTCAATACCCCATCAAAAAAACTTCAATGCTTTCAATACTTTCAACTTACAATATTTTAAAAGTAGTTTAAAAAATTGAGCGCTAAATGACAATCAATGCCTATTATCAAAAGTGATGAATCATTGATATCAAGTGATTTCACATCCGGTTGTTTTCATTAGCTTTTGTTTTGTTGGAAAGTTTTTAAATAATAATTTATTTATTTGTAAAATATTTTATAAATTATTTATAATTAAAAATGAATTCACATTTAAATTTAAATCTAATTCTTAAATTTATCTCAAATGAATTTAAACCATTTCAGATACATATTTTAGAACATTTAAGAGTTAATAAATTTATGAAATGTTTTTGTGGTTTGCAAATCAAATCAAGAACTTATTATAATTTGCATTTTAATAAATATCATAAAAGAGTTTGTAATCAAATTAGAGCAAATCAAAGTGACAATTCAAATGAATGAAATAATTCTCAAAATATCAATGACTTATCCACAGAAAATGATGATATTGACCGGACTCTCTTAAATATTTCTATTGAATCAATTTAATTTAACTAATTTAGTGCGACAAATAATCAAAATTAAAAGTAATGATTGGAAAAATATATTTGTGGAAATGTTTAAACAATCAGCTCCTAAACATTACTACCGAGATTTTTTTGATTGGTCAGTTTATAAAAGATTAAAAGAAATAAGAGAAAAAGACAAGTGATATATTTATCCCTTTTTTGGATGAATTCACCCCCACATCATTTGGTTCAGACAATTCTACTAATAATTCATTTCTTGCGGTTTGTTTTATCATGGCTTGTTTTATCATGTTTTATGGCTCGCGTATCGATGAGCGAAGGAACCTATTAAACCCGCTTGACTCACATTCATGACCGGCTTTTCCCGCGACTTTCCCAGATTTCCTCTAAGCATTTGTGACAGCTAACCCATTCGCGGAACATTCGTTTGATGTCTATGGGCTCAGGGATACAGAACATGGGGAACAACAGCGAGAAGTAGTGGGTGTGCCCCTTCTTGTGCTCGCTGTCTCCGCATTTCTTGCGATCCATACGTGTAATGTGTTTCGGGAGACCCTTGTAACAGGCGAAGTGGGGTGGCCCTTGAGGAATCTGCTCGATTTTTGCCGGGTCTCGACGACACCTCTCAATTGCTGGATGCATTCTTTCGCAGAAGACGCAGACATAGCGGGTGTCTCTAAAGAAGTCGAGATTCACTCGACAAGTTTCCTCAGAGAAGTCTTGAAGTCATTCATTGGTCCATTTGGACAGAAGAGCCTCAATCTCGTCATAATTTTTGTTCTTTGAGGCTTCCAGCAGATTGTCCCTTAATTGTACGGACAACTCTATCAAACGCGGGTCTACTGGGTTAACCGCTCTCCCATTGTTTGGACCTTCTCTTCGTTGTGGACATTCTTTGGCCGGACTTCTTTCTCATCGCTTCGCTCAAAGTTGTAGTGCTGTCACTGATCGCTGTTTTGTCGATCAACTGAAGACCACTAATTCCCGTTTTCCTTGAGCTGGTGAACACAAACACAACCCTTTTTCCCGCACAGGATAACACTATTAACACCACTGATTTGGTGGTTAATCACAACATTTAAAATAAAAACTTTTGAAGACTTTAGGGAATAAAAACTTTCACTATTAGTTTTAATTATATTTCACTATTTCTTTTAATTTTAATTTTAAAACTTCTTAAGTTTTAAATAAAAACACTTTTAGTTATAGATACAATAAATAATATGAGAACTCAATATCAAGTCAAAAATAATGATATATTTTTGTATTCAATTGGATATAAAAACAGTCAATAAAAGCCGAGATACTTTTAATTAATTAAGAAAAGAATTGTTTGACTTATATGTCATTAGATGTCAAATATTTCACAACAGATTTTAATGTGAATTTTATCCCAAAAATTCATAATAATACTCATTATTCTGAGTTCATTAGATTAAACGGACCTCCAAACATGTATAACTCTATCACATTTTAAAGTAAACATCAGACACTAACTTTATTTAATAAAAGGAATAAATGCTATAAAAATCCCCCGTTAACTATGGTGAACCTCTTAAACACCAGGAATTATTCTGGGCTATAGATTTCCCTAATAATATCATTAAAAAAATATTTTTTGGAAAAAAACAAATTAGTTATTATTTGATTGATTAGAAACATAAAATCGGAAATCTAATGATAATAAAAAACTGTGAATACTATAAATTAAATTGTGTCTCATTAAATGGTATTGATTTTAAAGTAAAATTTTTACGCAAATAAGTCTACTGATTATGCAAATCCGGTTTTTGAATACATACAACAAATATATTTATGGGAAAATGAATATCAAATAATTGCCGACAAATTTGAAAGTGAATTTGAGATGAAATACTATTCCTATAAATTATTGCCAACAGACATAACATTTTGCCTTAATCCTCAAGACATAATAAATAGTAGGGCCTTGTCTGCAATGAAATTCTCAGAAGGTGCCGACCTTTATATATCGTGTTTTAGATGTCCGCATATTTTTCCGTCTCATAATTCTGTTCACTTTATTTGGTTTATAATTATCGTTAATTATATCGAATAATAACCGACAGTATCTGTTGGAGTCTGGAGACGGTCCTAAACGCGATCATGTTCTTCAACGACTCCTATGGGTTGATTCACTCTAAAAGAAGAATAGATTTAGAATACAATTAAAACAAAATATTCACAAATTGGTTACCACTCAATAGACAATCGAAATGTGAAATATTTCACCACTGATTTACACTTATTTAGAGAACAAACAATTTGTGAAATATATCACAAATGGTATACAATTGAAAGATAACTAAATCAATTCAGTTGTGAAATATTTCACAATTGATTAAATTAGAGACAAAACTAATTAAATCATTCTTACAATTTAGGAATTTGTCCTCAACCAGAAAATCCGATAACTCGGGATATTTTGAGGCCATATTATCACTTATATTTGATTTATTAACGATAACCAAACAAAACAAAATACAATTCAAATGACTTTTGGTGCCAAAATTGAGAACATGTGCTCACAAATGACTTAATTAGTCATTTTAACGCATGAGTACCAAAAGCACTGTTATTCACATTAATCACTAATAGAGACGCCTGACGTCAAAGTCCTGCTATAAACAACCAATAGTTATAAATATAGTCACCTCTTTTTTTGGTGTATCATATGCTTTAGTATTAAAAGTCAAAAAATAATATAAATGTCAAATTTGATTTATGCTTTTTTATACAATTCTATTCAATTTATTTCTCTTTTTAATATAAAAGGATTCAATTATATTTTATAACCCCTTTATGCACAAAATGAATCAATTATACTAAAATAAAAATAAAAATTTTGTTTTCATTTTACTATAATTGAACTATTGCCACTAGAGAAATTCTGGGACGATTTGCTTTATATTGTTAGGGTTGGAACTCAAGGTATGGTTTAAGTAACATAATATAAACCAAAACTTATAAAGATATATTAATCAAGATTATTAAGCAATATTATAAAAATTAATTAATTCATTAGTATATAAATAATTTTAAATATCTTTTGTTTAATAATAATCAATTTAAAGGCTTTATTATGTTTAGATTCCAACCCCAACAATATAAACTAAACCGTTCCAGAATTTCTCTAGTGGCGATAGTTACTATAATTTAATCAACACTTCTTATTAAAAGTTTCTTTTTTAATATTTATTGATTTTGAAATAAAAATAATTTTTTATTTAGGATATGAATTTTAGAATTTTTTCTTGTTCATGTATAAAAGCAATTATATCACCCAGATATAATGTTCATTAAATCATAAAACTAATTGACGGAAATTGAGTGCACTTTCAAAACATAATTTTTGGCTTTTAATAAATATTATTCAAAATTATAATTTTAAGTTTTGACCAT